>JAUJYZ010000071.1:0-80000 GCA_033675265.1 Actinostola sp. cb2023 | reverse complement strand
ATAAACTTTACTGTTCTCGACGATTTTCTCAGTCAAAAAAAACGACTGAATATCTTCAATATTATTGCCCTCAAGCCGAATTGCGGCCCCACTTTCAATCAATACTGGCGAGAAGGAGGAGGACTGGGAAATCCAGTCAGCGGTTATTGTCAAAAGTGCATGTAGAGCACGTGATCTTTATAAGTAACGAACTTTGAACAAGACTTGGCGCTCATTTCAAACCACAACAACAATCTCTTCGCTTCGTTCAGTTATTTTGCCTTAAAATGGGCATTGCCGTCATTCATTGGGAGTAGGAGCATGCAGTTAGCACGATGAATGGTAAAGATATCGTTATTGACAAAGATTAGAGCCTCTAGGAGAAGCAAACGCCGAAACGGTCAGAATCATGCCGCTCTTGACATGCAGGGAGATCAGAGAGTTAACTTATTCAGTGGGACTATTTTGAGATTGTTGGGTGAGTAATGTTTAAAGCTTAACTGATTTAAGCTATGGTTAGATTTAGAATGTTTTTACAGACTAGAATAATTCGTAATTAAACGATTTTCAATGCCGCTTTGGCGTGGGCCGCTCATCTACATCTATATTTACAAAGGCCGTTAAACCACCGATGGCGATACAAAAGCGTGTATAAACGTCTGTATAAACGTTTTAAATGTGAACTTTGGTTGCCGTATATATACTAATTTATACTATATCATTGTATATGGAACTTATTTGCCATTTGAGTTTATATTAGCCTTTATAAGATCATTCAACCCGAGAATTCCCGCTCAAAGTATTTCTCTGTTTATGATTAACCAGGCAGGGAGGGATTACTCTGTTTAAACAGTGGCTAATTCATTTTTAAAAGCTAATAGATCTCTAGCTTGTATGCAAATTGCCCATTTCAAACCATGTGATGTTAACATGATATTCTCTGGAGAATTGTTCCTTAATATTTCTGAAATTTATTCGTTCATATTGAAAGGACTAATTCTCCAGAGAACACCATGTTTACATCACATGGTTTGAAATGGGCAATTTACATACGAAGCTAAGTGTACCACATACTACATATACAATGTATATATTTTTATTTTTATACATGTACACATGTATGTTTTAGTATTTGTGATTTATTAAGCTTACTGTCTTATTTGTTTATAATACAGCCAAAAAGCCCCAAGCATTAGAGTATGAGAAAAATGTATTGGTTGTAGGCTCAGATGATGAAGGTATCACCATAATATTGTTACTCTGATTTAATTATTTAAATTTATTTGATCCTTACATTGTATCACGGTGTTTGTGACTTAATATTCTCTCAATCTAATTTTACAGATGTACAGCTACAGGGGAAAATAAATTTGGGAAGCCCTTAAAGTCAAGCAGTGACGACAAGGAAAATGGTAAATAATTTAGATTATATACAGCTTATTTGATGGTTTGACAGATAATACATGTGGATATTTTACGAGTTGCGTATTTTCTGAGCGAGGAAAAATACGAGCAATGAGTAAAATGTCCACAAGTATTATATGTCAAACCATCAAATAAGGGTTTATTATTCCACGATTGGTTATGTTTCATGAAGTTCTTGAGCCATTTTTGTTATGTTTTTGTATGCGTGCGAGCTACTGTGTAATACGCTGGCATATTTCGCGTGTTCTCTTGCCCTTCAGATGTATATGGTAAAGTGACACACGAGTGGAATAATAAAAAAGGGAGGGAAAAGCAAAAAAAATGAACACAGGAGATAAATCTGTAAGTTTTGCTGTAAGATGACTGGTTTACTATAACAGAAAGAGTGACGTCATGCCATGTCAGATCTTTATACTGTAAGATGACTGGTTTTCTATAACAGTAAGAGTGACGTCATGCCTTGTCAGATCTTTATACTGTAAGATGACTGGTTTTCTATAACAGTAAGAGTGACGTCATGCCATGTCAGATCTATATGCTGTAAGATGACTGGTACCAGGCTGAATTTACAGTGATTTGTGTGGGGAAATTATATATTCAACTGGCCATATCTCAGCTGCTATTTAACAGATTGCTCTCAAATTTGGCATGTAAGTTTTTATGACGTCATCACTTCGGTACTCTATTGGATGTGTCACCAAGATTATTTGCAGTCATTTTCTCTCTCGTGAATGAAACATTTTACTGATTAAAAAAATTATACAAACATTATATTTACATGCACGTACATACATGTATCATCTACAAGTTGAACAATATTAATGTTTAAAAAGGTTTGCCTTTTGGAAATTAAAACCTCTCTGACTATAATAAATTGACAAGATGCTCAAATCAAGAAATATTGTGCGATTTAACTTATTTTATGTAGGATTGAAATAAATAATATTGAAATAAATGTTAGGTGCACTTCAATGTAGATACAGTTTAGCATTTTACACATAATTAAATGTTGATTGACAACTTTCCATGCATACATCGGCTCACTGGTCAAACACAAGGCTGCATTAGGGTAATGTGAGAGCATTATTCAAGTGTGTACATTTAGTATCTTGCTACCTCGATACATTAGGGTATTGTGAGAGGATTATTCAAGTGTGTACATTTAGTATCTTGCTACCTCGATACATTAGGGTATTGTGAGAGGATTATTCAAGTGTGTACATTTAGTATCTTGCTACCTCGATACATTAGGGTATTGTGAGAGGATTATTCAAGTGTGTATATTTAGTATCTTGCTACCTCGATACATTAGGGTAATGTGAGAGGATTATTCAAGTGTGTACATTTAGTATCTTGCTACCTCGATACATTAGGGTAATGTGAGAAGATTATTCAAGTGTGTACATTTAGTATCTTGCTACCTCGATACATTAGGGTAATGTGAGAGGATTATTCAAGTGTGTACATTTAGTATCTTGCTACCTCGATACATTAGGGTAATGTGAGAGGATTATTCAAGTGTGTACATATAGTATCTTGCTACCGGGTCATTCCACAGTATTGTGATACCTGAAGATCAGTTTAAGAAATGTCTTTAATTGACCCAAATTATGTTTTAAAATGTAGTTAAGAGGCTTAATTTTACTTTACAAGTGATGTTTTACTTTGACAAGTCGGCATTGCTGCATAAATTATAATGAATTATAAAAAATCATGAAATCAGTGTTGCGGAGACTACAAATATCTTTTTTGATTGATAAACAATTAAAAGCTGAAACTTTTAGCAAAACCACTGGATATCTTCTCATACTGGTCTACTTTCTAAAACACATGGTTGAAGTTGACTGTGCTGTTACAGCTATGCTGTATTTGGCTTCCAATAGTGAATTGTAGTCTCCGCAACATTTTTACACCTTAAAGTTTTGTTTGTGAGTGACCAAATGAAAGAACTTTGACCCAAGTGTGATAAGTTCTAATTTACACTTAGAGATAAGTTGTACTACATCAACATGTCCTGAATTTTTTCTCATAAGGGCAAAAAATCAAATTGTTTTTCTGTTGCGGAGACTACAATTTTGTTGCGGAGACTACAACTTTTGAGAGGTAAATCTAAAATGTCAGGTATAATTTGAGCCAAACTGATAAAAGTATAATAGCAAATTTCTAGATTCATGTCCTCTGTATGTGAGAACAAAATACACAGCAGAATCCACTGTTTTGGGGCTTAGTACAACCACTTTGCACTACATGTTTACCATTCTCAACCAATATTAGGAGACTGGGCACTAGTAAACTTCTGAGCATATGCAGTTCACGTTTTTAGAGTATTGTGGGTAATTTTATTTGGCTTGACAACCTTTGTAAGGCATGTAAGACCTAAATTTCTCAGTGAATTTCACTTTCTCTAGCAGTACTGAAATGTTTTGATTTCTATTACATGATGTAGTCTCCGCAACGTAGTCTCTGCAACAGCACCATCATTTAAAATTGTTAATTGTGATGGGAATACATGCATACAAATTAAATGGTTTGGCATCACATTAAACCAGATAGCATGCCATAAAGTTTAAGACAGACAGACACTGTAAATTATCCCAGATTAAGATTACTTGATGTGTAGTGTGGTATAATCGACTGGATCGAGCAAATTGACAGAATCTGTACATGTACTTGATTGCATTGTGTCTTTTACTCATTATAGTAATTGAATTTTGCTTGTGATATTGTCACATTGTGCTCAAACTTCAAAATTTGTTCTTAACTGCTTAGTCCTTGTTGTTAATTGCTGCATTTGAATCAAAGTACCTGATGTAGTCTCCGCAACGTAGTCTCCGCAACAGCACCACCATTTATAATTATGGGTTATGATGGGAATATGAGGAATAGATGTTAAATGTTTTGGTATTTATATAAGCTAGATAGAAAGCCCTTTAATGTAAAGCAGACAGACATTTCAGTTTTATCATAGATTCAGAGAACTTTTCACATTAGTGTGATGTTTTGAAGATCAAGATTTTTCTGTGTAGTCTCCGCAACGGCCATATAACTTAGTGTGACATTCCAATCATGTGATTAGGGGTGAATCATACTACTCTTGTTCATAGCTCTAATAGACATCCACCATACAAAAGTGGAATGAATCTCCTATGCACTCTAGATTTAAAGATATATAATGGGAAAAGTCTCTGAATGTAGTCTCCGCAACAGACGACTTACTGTGGAATGACCCTACCTCGATACAGTGCTTTATGTGTGACTAGTGCCAGAGGGAAAGTGGTGAATTTTGATATTAAAACATTGTTTTTTTCTCTATTTGTTTATATCAATTAGAATGACTCTGAGGACATCTCAAAGATGGCAGAGGAAACGACAATGCCCTGCCTCATCTCCACTGGGGACAGACTTGACATTCATTCATTGGCACTGGCCTCGGAAGGGATGGTAGTGTGCAACTTCCGAACCACTGGTATATTAAATGCTGTTTGGAGTACATCATGCTTGGTAAGCATTGTGCAGATATGCCACTAGATTAAATAGACCGAATTCATAAGTCCGTATCTTTAAAATAGACAAGCTACACATGTACAACCTTTACAGTACAAATTGCATGCTTTGGCCATTGGAAATAATACCTACTTCAAAATACATGTACATGTATACAATTTTGGAATGTTGTGCATTATAGACTTGTAAAGTATTCCAGAAGTTATTATGGATCAAAAACAAAGAGTTCTGAACTGTATGTGTTTATCAACTGTAGCCTTGTTTTCATATTTATTACACTATTCAAGAAATATAGAAAGTTTTCTGTGTTTGCATAGCCTGATGCAAACAAGAGGGGGAGTCTGGGAGAAGTCGAGAACTGATGTGTAAAACCGAGCCGCAGAGCTTGAGACTTCTCCCAAACTCCCGAGTGTTTGCATCAGAATGCAAACCCAGAAAAACGTGTTATATTTATTTTATATTACTGAGGTAACTACCAATCAAATCACATATATTTCTGAATATATTTTATAAAAAGTGCTAATAACTTCGCAGAATTTAATATTTCACCTTCAAACTCGCCAACATAGTTTCTTTGAATTTTACTATCACTAATCGACCTTTTTGCTACTGAAAACATAAACTTTCAACCATTATACTAATTAGCAGCGGCCATTATGAATTCGGTCTATGACTTCATCTACATGTAACATGCTTAGATGCTATCTAGAACGAAATATAGCTTTTATTACAATAGTCTCATGACAGTTCTGTTAGTACATATATTACAATATACATTTGTATAATCAATGGACACAATAATAATAGTATTTTAAAAATGAACATAATTCATATACATGTAGTGCCATTTCCGGTAGCACAATAGCGGTTTACAAGGAGATTAAAAATAACTAAAAACTACTATATATAAATGTACTATATTTAGATGATAATATACATGTAACAACCTTTTTGACAGCGAATGCATGTACAATGTAACATACACTGCATGTAACATGTAATTATGAAAGATGCATTTTTGAATAATAAACTTTATTAAATCTAGAAATGTACTTTGTGTTTTGTAGTATATAGGTCTATTTTCCTAGTTAAAATAACCATTTGTTATTGTGTTTTTTTCAAACAATTATATTTTTGGTTATTTCTTCCAATAACTTTGTAACCAATATTTAATTGGTTGAAAACAACATAAGTCAACCATTTAAAATGGTTACCTCAGACTCATTCTGATTGCCATTAATAATTGGTTATTCCAATCAATATAATAGGTTGAAACAACCAATACATTTTGGTTATTTCGACCTATTTCATACAGGTTGAAACAACCAATTCTTTAATGGTCATTTCAACCTATTTCATACAGGTTGAAACAACCAATACATTTTGGTTATTTCGACCTATTTCATACAGGTTGAAACAACCAATTATTTAATGGTCATTTCAACCTATTTCATACAGGTTGAAACAACCAATACATTTTGGTTATTTCGACCTATTTCGTAGAGGTTGAAACAACCAATTCGTTAATGGTCATTTCAACCATAAATTACTGGTTACCTCAGACTCATTGTTTAACCAATTTTTTATGGTTGTTTCAACCAGTCCATTTTTACAGTGTAACATGTAATTATGAAAGATGCATTTTTGAATAATAAACTTTATTAAATCTAGAAATGTACTTTGTGTTTTGTAGTATATAGGTCTATTTTCCTAGTTAAAATAACCATTTGTTATAATTGTTTTTTTTCAAACAATTATATTTTGGTTATTTCTTCCAATAACTTTGTAACCAATATTTAATTGGTTGAAACAACATAAGTCAACCATTTAAAATGGTTACCTCAGACTCATTCTGATTTCCATTAATAATTGGTTATTCCAATCAATATAATAGGTTGAAACAACCAATACATTTTGGTTATTTCGACCTATTTCATACAGGTTGAAACAACCAATTCGTTAATGGTCATTTCAACCTATTTCATACAGGTTGAAACAACCAATACATTTTGGTTATTTCGACCTATTTCGTAGAGGTTGAAACAACCAATTCGTTAATGGTCATTTCAACCATAAATTACTGGTTACCTCAGACTCATTGTTTAACCAATTTTTTATGGTTGTTTCAACCAGTCCATTTTTACAGTGTGCACTCGTTTGCATATATAAACATAGAGATTACTCCATGGAAAATGCGCGCGTACGGTTTTCATGCACGAGTTCAGAAGTATCAGAAAACGAACGAGCGAGCATTTTCCATGGCGTAATTTGTTTTTTTTGCGATACTAATTTAAAATTGATGTTTCATATATATTAGAAGAAAATAAGCGATGTTTGGCACTTTGTATTTCATTAGATATCTCATGCGATATTTGTATAAGTGTATACTACAACGTTTCTGAAAACGAGTGTAAATTGATCAAATATGTAGCAGAAAAAGAGACGCAGGCAACCACTGACTTTTCCAAATAATGTATTAACGTTTCCTAAACGTTAATACATTATTTGGAACAGTCAGTGGTTGCCTGCGTCTCTTTCTCTACTATATATTTAATCTATTTATATGGACAGCAGACTGTGAATTCCTTCTGGAATCCTTCTACTGGAAGCTCGTCGTTGGCCTACCTTTTCCTCTATTCAAGTTTTTCATATATATCAATATGAATATGAATATGCGATTAACAAAGATTGATTAAACAAATGTGTTTTTGTACGTCCTGGGCAGCGTCCTTTTATACCGGGACTTCGTGTTTAATGGAATATGTTCATTAGTACAAGTACATGGCACACAGCTGTCAATTAAGCTAAATAACTTCGTGTTTAAGGGAATACACATTAGTACATTGCACACAGCTGTCAATAATTATGCTAAATAACTTCGTGTTTAATGGAATATGTTCATTAGTACTAACTAGTACATTGCACACAGCTGTCAATTAAGTTCAATGTTTATATACAGCGGTAGATTTCATGATTTATGTCGAAAAAGAAGCTATTCAGTATATATGAAACAGCAATGAAACGGTTAAAATAGTACTAACAAACACCTGCTTTTGCCGGATAATAAAAAAAGACCAGTAATTAATCTAGTCGGACGTCGGTGAAGAAGTTTCTTACTCTTATGATTTTCACTTGATATTTGGTGGCTTGTGTAACACTAATGCATGTTCGAAAGTCTACGTTTTCATTTTATCGCAAACGTAGCAACAGGTTCGCGTCCACTCGCATGCAAACGATACATGTCGATCCGTTTTGGACTTGCGTCTACACTAAAATGATGGAAAATGTTCCTTTTTTTCACCGATATCACCATGTGTGACGCCAGTGTTTCGAAAGCTTTCGATAGGGCTACGTTTTCGCCGCCCACACTAATACGATAGGGACACGTTTTCACCGTCCACACTAATACGATAGGGCTACGTTTTCACCATCCACACTAATACGATAGGGCTACGTTTTCACCGTCCACACTAACACGATAGGGCTACGTTTTCGCCGCCCACACTAATACGATAGGGCTACGTTTTCGCCGCCCACACTAATACGATAGGGCTACGTTTTCGCCGCCCACACTAATACGATAGGGCTACGTTTTCACCGTCCACACCAATACGATAGGGCTACGTTTTCACCGTCCACACTAATACGATAGGGCTACGTTTTCACCGTCCACACTAATACGATAGGGCTACGTTTTCACCGTCCACACTAAAACGATAGGGCTACGTTTTCACACCGTCCACACCAATACGATAGGGCTACGTTTTCACCGTCCACACTAATACGATAGGGCTATGTTTTCACCGTCCACACTAATACGATAGGGCTACGTTTTCACCGTCCACACTAATACGATAGGGCTACGTTTTCACCGTCCACACTAATACGATATGGCTACGTTTTCACCGTCCACACCAATACGATAGGGCTACGTTTTCACCGTCCACACCAATACGATAGGGACACGTTTTCACCGTCCACACTAATACGATAGGGCTACGTTTTCACCATCCACACTAATACGATAGGGCTACGTTTTCACCGTCCACACTAACACGATAGGGCTACGTTTTCGCCGCCCACACTAATACGATAGGGCTACGTTTTCGCCGCCCACACTAATACGATAGGGCTACGTTTTCGCCGCCCACACTAATACGATAGGGCTACGTTTTCACCGTCCACACCAATACGATAGGGCTACGTTTTCACCGTCCACACTAATACGATAGGGCTACGTTTTCACCGTCCACACTAATACGATAGGGCTACGTTTTCACCGTCCACACTAAAACGATAGGGCTACGTTTTCACCGTCCACACCAATACGATAGGGCTACGTTTTCACCGTCCACACTAATACGATAGGGCTATGTTTTCACCGTCCACACTAATACGATAGGGCTACGTTTTCACCGTCCACACTAATACGATAGGGCTACGTTTTCACCGTCCACACTAATACGATATGGCTACGTTTTCACCGTCCACACCAATACGATAGGGCTACGTTTTCACCGTCCACACCAATACGATAGGGCTACGTTTTCACCGTCCACACTAATACGATAAGGCTACGTTTTCACCGTCCACACTAATACGATAGGGCTACGTTTTCACCGTCCACACTAATACGATAGGGCTACGTTTTCACCGTCCACACTAATACAATAGGGCTACGTTTTCACCGTCCACACTAATACGATAGGGCTACGTTTTCACCGTCCACACTAATACGATAGGGCTACGTTTTCACCATCCACACTAATACGATAATGCTACGTTTTCACCGTCCACACTAATACGATAAGGCTACGTTTTCACCGTCCACACTAATACGATAGGGCTACGTTTTCACCGTCCACACTAATACGATAGGGCTACGTTTTCACCGTCCACACTAATACGATAGGGCTACGTTTTCACCGTCCACACTAATACGATAGGGCTACGTTTCCACCGTCCACACTAATACGATAGGGCTACGTTTTCACCGTCCACACTAATACGATAGGGCTACGTTTTCACCGTCCACACTAATACGATAGGGCTACGTTTTCACCGTCCACACTAATACGATAGGGCTACGTTTCCACCGTCCACACTAATACGATAGGGCTACGTTTTCACCGTCCACACTAACACGATAGGGCTACGTTTTCACCGTCCACACTAATACGATAGGGCTACGTTTTCACCGTCCACACTAATACGATAAGGCTACGTTTTCACCGTCCACACTAATACGATAGGGCTACGTTTTCACCGTCCACACTAATACGACAGGGCTACGTTTTCACCGTCCACACTAATACGATAGGGGCTACGTTTTTACCGTCCACACTAATACGATAGGGGCTACGTTTTTACCGTCCACACTAATACGATAGGGCTACGTTTTCACCGTCCACACTAATACGATAGGGGCTACGTTTTTACCGTCCACACTAATACGATAGGGCTACGTTTTCACCGTCCACACTAATACGATAGGGCTACGTTTTCACCGTCCACACTAATACGAGAGGGCTACGTTTTCACCGTCCACACTAATACGATAGGGCTACGTTTTCACCGTCCACACTAATACGATACGGCTACGTTTTCACTCTGGAGAGTGTTTACGAATGTATGCGTTTTCGATGAGAACAATCAGCGTTCTCGATGGTTTTAGTGTGGACGCAAGACCAAGCACACATCGAAATGCATGTGTTGTTAATCCAAAAGGCGTTAGCGTGGAAAGCGGCCTAAGACCGAGGAGAGGAAGGGTAAAGCCCTAAATTTAACTTGAGAGTTGTCGGAATTAAGACATTTAAATTCATCTAAACTTGCCTTAAATGAGTGTAGAAACTAGTGCTCCATGATCAATCTACACATCACAACCTGCACATGCTACGCGGAGAAGCAAACATGGGGGCGTGTTGGTATAATTTAGAATACTATAAAACAGTTTTCCGTTTTATCAGGGAGGCAGGTTAGGAGAACATCAGAGAACATCCCAAGTGTTTAAATCAGGCGGCTATATAAAACGGAATTGAAAACCGATTTATATTTCTTTTATAAAATAACTACAATAATTTATTTTTCAAAAAATCCTTTATTTACGCGATATTTTACTGATCAAATTTGCAATTCTCTTGAAAAGCGTCAGAAATCGAATCATCATCCAATCAAATCTCACGAAAGAAATCAAAATGGCAAAGCGACTCGTCAACTTTTATCTGTGCCGCTTAGTGTTTCGACAGGGAAAAAACGTCTTGAAGAACGATATTTCTATCAGAAAATTACAGAAAAATGCTTCATAAAAGTGAGAAAATCTAAGCTGATTCAACTGTTCAATGAAGACAAATCGGCGCCAAAATAGTGAAATATTCGAGGAAAGAAGAGAATGGGAATGGGAAGAAAAGGAAGGGCCAGCAATCGACCCCCATGTCTTTGCGACATCTACGTTTAGAATTTGAACATAAATTGCTCATTGGTCGAGAGCTACGAGACGTCAATCATCTTGTCAAGCTTGACTCATCGCTAGCCAAAGTGGCGGATTAACAGTGTTTTGAATGTATATATCAAAGAAACTCACTTTAATATGGAATTCAAACCAGAGCAGCGAGTACTGGCAATTCAACAGCTGCACAACAGGAAAGATTTGTTGGCGATTTTTGCCCACTGTCTTCGGTGAAAGTCTTATTTCGTTTACAGCTTCTCGTAATGCTCTCGATGAAGATCGCGAAAGAACTGCTGAAGACGAAATCCGATCAGATTCTTGAACTTGAATCGTTTCGTCTGTTTGAAGATGAATAATTTCAGGGAATGTGTTCGTTAGTACTATTGAACACAGCTGCCAATGAACTTCGTGTTTAAGGGAATATGTTCATTAGTACTAGTACATTACACACAGCTGTCAATTAAGTTCAATGTTTATACGGCGGTAGATTTATGATTTATGTCGAAAAAGAAGCTATTCAATATATATAAAACAGCAATGAAAACGCGGTACGGTTAAAATAGTATTAACAAACGTTTGTTAAACATTATATATAATTATATAATATATATGTTCAATAATTAATATTGTTAACACCTGCTTTTGCCGCGGATAATAAAAAAACCCCAGAAATATAATAATATTCTGTCGTCGGTGAAGAAGTTTCTTACGCTTATGATTTTCACTTGATGTTTGGTGGCTTGTGTAACACTAATGCGTGTTCGAAAGTCTACGTTTTCATTTTATCGAAAACGTAGCAAAAGGTTCGCGTCCGTTTTAGAATCGTGTTCACGCGTCCACAATAATGCTTGTTCGTTTGCATACAAACGATACATATCGATGCGTTTTGGACTTGCGTCTACACTAAAACAATGGAAAATGCTGCTTTTTTTTTCACCGAGAACACCGGTGTGACGTCAGTGTTTTCGAAATCCTTCGTGTCCACACTAATACGATAGGGCTACGTTTTCACTCTGGAGAGTGTTTACGAATGTATGCGTTTTCGATGAGAACAATCAGCGTTCTCGATGGTTTTAGTGTGGACGCAAGACCAAGCACACATCGAAATGCATGTGTTGTTAATCCAAAAGGCGTTAGCGTGGAAAGCGGCCTAAGACCGAGGAGAGGAAGGGTAAAGCCCTAAATTTAATTTGAGAGTTGTCGGAATTAAGACATTTAAATACATTTAAACTTGCCTTAAATGAGTGTAGAAACTACTGCTCCATGATCAATCTACACATCACAACCTGCACATGCTACGCGTAGAAGCAAACATGGGGGCGTGTTGGTATAATTTAGAATACCATAAAACAGTTTTCCGTTTTATCAGGGAGGCCGGTTAGGAGAACATCAGAGAAGCGTAGGAAACCATGACGCGAAGCGGAGTGGTTTCCAGCTTCTCAATTAAGTGTTCTCCCAACATCCCAAGTGTTTAGATCAGGCGGCTATATAAAACGGAAAACTGTTTTATATTTCTTTTATAAAATAACTACAATAATTAATTTTTCAAAAAATCCTTTATTTACGCGATATTTTACTGATCAAATTTGCAATTCTCCTGAAAAGCGTCAGAAATCGCCCATCATCCAATCAAATATCACGAAAGAAATCAAAATGGCAAAGCGACTCGTCAACTTTTATCTGTGCCGCTTAGTGTTTCGACAGGAAAAAAACTTCTTGAAGAACGATATTTCTATCAGAAAATTACAGAAAAATGCTTCATAAAAGTGAGAAAATCTAAGCTGATTCAACTGTTCAATGAAGACAAAGCGGCGTCAAATTTTTGAAATATTCAAGGAAAGAAGAGGGGAAATGGGAAGAAAAGGAAGGGACTGCAATCGACCCCTATGTCTTTGCGACATCTACGTTTAGAATTTGAACATAAATTGCTCATTGGTCGAGAGCTACGAGACGTCAATCATCTTGTCAAGCTTGACTCATCGCTAGTCAAAGTGGCGGATTAACAGTGTTTTGAATGTATATATCAAAGAAACTCACTTTAATATGGAATTCAAACCAGAGCAGCGAGTACTGGTAATTCAACAGCTGCACAACAGGAAAGATTTGTTGGCGATTTTTTTCCCACTGGCTTCGGTAAAAGTCTTATTCCGTTTACAGCTTCTCGTAATTCTCTCGATGAAGATCGAGAAAGAACTGTTGAAGACGAAAACCGATCACTTGATTCTTGAACTTGAATCGTTTCGTCCGTTTGAAGATGAAAAATATTACCAAAAGAGTTGAACATATTTCCTGTGTGGACCTATTAGGGCTTCCGACTCAAAATCAGTTACGTAACATGACTCCGTATTTTTTATGGTCAATTGTTATTTATTTTCTTTATTAAACAAACACAAAAGAACAGAAGAAAGATGTTGTTATTATTGTCCAGTCAGTGTTTAAAAACGATATCAGCACAATCACTTTTTCGCCATATTTATGGGTTGAAATCAACATGGCTTCAACAGCTCTTTTAATTTATGCGTACCTTTTAGGGGTCGTTTTCAAAACCGACCGCCGATCACCGCTACCACTTGGACAAAGGGAATACCCCCTCCCCCATCCTCCTCCCCCTAGGGCCAGGCTACGCAGGCTAGTGATTGAGAAAGCTGAGAAGTTAGATTTAGTTTTCTTCGTTAAAAGTGGACAAGTGGACGATTCGTCGTTTGTTGTCTTTGAAGCTCAATTCTTGCAAATTTTCGGTATCAAACAGCAAAATTAAAATCACATGTAGATAGAACTTGAACTTGAATAAACAAGAAAAACTGTAATGATTATATGTATTTTGTTGAAAATGTATGTACTCAAACGGCGGGCATAAATGACCCTAAAATCGCTCAGATGGAGGATAATGATTTGAATTCAAAAGAATACATTTGACGTTAAGCGCGGAAAATCATGTATTGTGCATGGAATTTATTAAAAGGGTTTATAGATTCGTCCTAATTTGCATACTACTTTAACTTGGATTTTCTTGGCAAAAATTATTTCAATTTTGAATGTTTTGGCAGAAAAAATGAAATGAAGGTATGGAATTTTTAAGCCATTTAAAGTATAAAAATTAACTTATAATTATTACAAATTCTCATCCATCGAGAGCATACAGACTGAGCATCCCTTTCCCCAACAAATTGAAAGTGTTTTAAACTGGAGGTTTAAATGTGTTTTTACTCCAAATAACTGTTCAGTAATCGGGATGACTCAGTACCAGATCACGATTCAGCTGTGAAATGTAACGGAGTTTCATATTCCTTTTTCATTACAATAAAAGCATTTCTAGACAGATGTTCGAGGGGAAGTTAGTTAGCCTCATATACAACCAAATTTACAATTCAAATAAGTGAATAGTTTTATTCAAGTACAAAGGTTGGCTACACTAGATTAAACCACAGGAAGCCCAACCGAGGCTGTTATTAAAACCAAAATTATATGTAGGTTTTAAAAGCGTTTTTCATGGGCTTCCTGTGATAGGCGCGCGGAATATTATGTTGTGATCCCTGTGACAGTGCACGTGCGTACGTACACGTCCCAATATACTACTGTGCCTTGCCACAGGAAGCCCATCAAAATGACAGTACACTATGCGCGACTGTACTAATCTATCTTTTTAATTTTAACAATAGCCTCAGAAGACATTGTTGGGCTACCTGTGTATTTAATGAGCTAGCTTCATTAATGCCAACCTAACCCAGGCTGGTATCATTATACGTCCATTTAATTTATTTCGTTACACTAATAATAAATGTCAATTCATAGAATTGTTCTGGAATAACTAGTACTCATGAACGTCGACTATTATTATTGCGGGATCCCTGTGTTAAAAAGAGTCCTTTATCTCCCTTAGCTCTTGCTCTTGCTCTTGCTGATTTTCGCGAAATCCAATAAGAAAAGTAGTCTACTCCACTCTTTGTAGCACCTGAATCCTATTGAAAAGGGGAGGCAGGGCTCATGCAGTGTCTCCAAAGAACAGACGAAGCTGCTGCTAATGGCTCCCCATTAATGACGATATTTTTAGCTGAGACATGTTTTTTGGATTTTATCCCAACAATTTTGGTTTGTTAAATAACGTATTTTTTAGTAGATATATTTGTCATCATGGCTACATCGAGCTAACCAGACTTTGATAAAAAGAGTAATTGAATGCCATTCAATTGCTTGATATCAATCAGCTGTTAAAAGCCCTTGAATTATTTATCATTATTTACCTTCCACTGAGGGGCAAAACTGTCCCCATGTGCTATCAGAATATTCTATGGAAAACGGGTGCAATTCAGCTGATGGAAATTCCTCACGAGGCCGAAAATGACGTCCATTGATATCAAGCAATTCCTTGTGACATTAAACACCCCACATGACGTCAATCTAGAGAGTTTGTGTCGACTGCAATTAATGCATATTTCGTAAGCCCGTGTAAATCCTAGGCACTCTATGAGTAGTATAGGAGGGACAGGCTGATCCGTGTGAGGATCGCAAAAAGAGGATCAGAGTGAGGATCGAGGATCGAGGATCCAAAATTAAATAATGAGCTGCATTAATTTAAAAAAGGGGTGTGACAGGTTTGTTATTGTTTTCATAAACCATCTATTGTGCTGCTCTGGCGTCTATTGTCTCCTCCAACGGTTCAAAACGTTCGAGGCAAATTTGAATTTTCATTCATTGAAAACATCAAGCTAAGAAGATCAATCAAGTTTAATAGTTGCTGAGAATATGTGGATCCAGAAACATATAATCGTTGATGAAGTAGAAGCTTTGGACAGAGATGAAGCGTGCCATCAATTCTCTGTTATGTTGAATTTAATCTTCGCTGGATTGATGAAAGATCAAATCAAGCATGAAATACTCAAGAACTGCCAAGGCTTTGTTCAACCAAGCAAGCATCCCAAAATGGATCTGGAAACCTTGGACCGTTATTATGATGATGCAGTCCAAGAAATGGATTATCAAGAAGTATGGGAAACGGCATGCGATGTTTGTCATTTCATGAACATTAAACTCCACGATTCTTGGAAAAGCTATCTACCAGAACTACCAAAAGTCGCAAGAACAACGATCCACCTGGCCCTCATTAAACTCGAAAAGTATCCTCGAAGCTCACCTCTCACATGTGTAGTGAGTTCTATTCTCTACTATGGACATATGAACTTGTATTATAAAGCTTATCCTTACCCAGGTTCTATTCATTTTAACTTTGTAAAAGAAGCAGAAAAAGAAGAAGAAGAAGAACTAAATCAATTTTCTGTACCAGAAAATTGGGAGGAAGAAATCCCAAAGCAAGAAAACTGTACCCAAGAAAATATGTTTTCAAACCAAAAACACAATCCTAATCAAGAAAACCTAGCTAAATAACTCTTATATTTGCTATTTGTTAAACTTGATCAAATTGAATGTAAATATTCAGTATACTGATTTTGTAATAAAATTCATTATACACCTAAACGACTTTTTAACTTGTTGTGAATATTATAGTAATTCGTTAGTTTAAGACAAGCGTTATTCTTTCACAAACTTTGGTAATTGTTTGGAACTGTTTTCCGTTATTGTTTAAAAATAAATTGATTTCAAAAGGATGCGCGCAATTTGAATAATTAGTCACAGTTCTCCTGAATTCACTATACCATATCTCAAGCAATATAAAAAACATGCGATTAGATATATTTGTGGGAATATTTCCCATGTTATGAGGTCGGATTTGACAATAAAAACATTGACAAAATGTTGGTTTTCAACAAGAAGTTTATTCAACAGTATTGCAAAGTCATAGTTTATTTACTTGTACACAGGATAATGGTTCGCATTGTGTTCTAGAATAGGCTGTTTGTAGAAGAGTTTATTCAGCAAGTACTTTCGTTGATTTATAGCTGCCTCAGTTGCTTCTTCCCATCCAAAGCCTTCTGTGTCCATAAGACTTTGTTTTGTCGCCATTACTTTTCGATATTCAACATTTTTCTTTAATCCATGCATCCATTTGAGATACTCAAATAAAACAGCTCGTAGCTCTTTTCTGTATGTCGGTACCAAGTCGTTACTGGCTTTGATTTTAGCAGTCTCTGCCTTTTCGCCAGCTTGTTCATAATTATCAACTAACTGTTGCCATTTGTTCTCATGGCGTTGTATTGCTTCTATCTGAATCCGTTGCCACACACTTTCTTCATCTCCATCATGACTGTCGTTTGAAGACTCCGATGTTGTTGTGTCCTGAGACTGACTTCCAACTGAACCTTCACTTCCCTGAGTACTATCTAAACTGGATTCTTCATCCTGGTAATTAGCGGACATGGTGGCTGTGTTAGTTCTCTCTCTCCTTTCTCCTCAGTTGACTCAAATGAACTAGTTTTTATAGCGGCTCCTTATATATATATACACATTTAACACAGGCGTGGTCACCAAGCAAATGAACCTCATTCACCATGATAATTAAGCCCCACTCCAACTGGTGCTCCATGCATACATGCTTTACTTGGTTTTATGGTAGATGCAATTACACAGAAAAAAGTTGCCTTGACAGTGCGGACATATTGGTTTTGGATATCGTTTGTAGCATTCAGGCAGTAGACAATCTACGACTTCAAAGCGTCTGGTAGTACAGCGGCACGTTTCCTCTGAAGGATTAAGATCCATGAGACTGTAATGGTTACAATATCGATTGATAATCACAGCATATCCTTGTTTGAAATGAAATGTGGTTTCACAGTCACATTCTTTCTCCAGAACGATGGGGTCTTCACCAGTGTCAGCACGTTTTTTCAAATCAACCAAAAATCGTTTCATTTCAGCAAAGGTGCGACCGCACACCTGACAGTGATTCATTCGCGAGCAGGATCGAAGAAGTTCCTTCATACAGCATGTTTTCTTTCGATCCATATTGTAATAACGGATATGGTGGCCTTGTCAGTTTTCCTCCCTCTCTCCTCTTGACTGTCAAATCAAAATAACTAGTTTGATTGTGGCTCCCTATATATACACTTAACACAGGCGTGGTCACCGAGCAAACGAACATCATTTACCATGGTAAATAAGCCCCAAGCCTACCTCAACTGGTGCTCCAAGTATCTATTCATCCACCCATGCATGCATGTTTATGTGGTTTTATGGTAGATACAATTACTCAAATGAACGTTTTCTTGACACATTATTTCATCGTTTTTGGTCTGCTTCATTGGTTAGTCATTTTGCATTGCGCCGACTTTATATCATTCTTAATTTGTTCTGTGTTTTTTTTTCCCTCTCATTTTAAAACTATTAAATTGTGGGATTGTATATATGTTTTAATCCAAAATCGTGATCTCTCAAGTAAGTATAAAACTTGCTTTACTCATCGGAGAGAAAGAAGGCCTTGTATGTCCCGTTTGTCTCCGTTTGACCTGATAGTCCTCGGTTTGTCCTTATAGACCTTATAATGTCCTTAGTGTCCTTAGTTTGACCTTTTTGTCCTTATCGTGAACATCTTTATAAGCTGAAACTTTAGTTGAAAGGCCATCACTTATGCTAAAGCTTCAAGCTGTTAACATGGTCAAGCGAGTGTGTCGAGATTGTCCGATTCCGAATTGTGGAGCAAAATACCTCGTGAAATTGTCCAATCATCTCACGGATGTACATCAGTTGGACCACATTCAGCGGAGAAAGTATCTACAAGAGGCAAAACTTCAACCCAAGGTAAAAGTGATCATCTATCATGACGCTGATAACACGAAAACGTCAAAGTCATGTACCACAAGTAAAACATCACCAACTCAGGAACAACAACAAACTCCAGACATCGTTTACCAATTATCAATACCAAGAAACACAACGGATTCATTGAAAACTCGAAGTGAAGGTATTAGGAAAGCAACCAAGATCAACAAACCTCGTAACCGATCAACGCATCCACTTTCTCATGAATGGCTCATTATGCCGTAATATCAGTTTTTGTAATATCACTATAATTGTTTAAAAAGTACAGTAATTGGACTCTGTAAAGCAGTCAAATCGAACCCGATTAATCGGGCCACATCCAAGGACCACATCCAATGACAAAAAGGTCAAACTAAGGACACTAAGGACATTATAAGGTCTATAAGGACAAACCGAGGACTATCAGGTCAAACGGAGACAAACGGGACATACAAGGCCTTCTTTCTCTCCGATGAGTAAAGCAAGTTTTATACTTACTTGAGAGATCACGATTTGGATTAAAAAATATATACAATCCCACAATTTAATAGTTTTAAAATGAGAGGGAAAAAAAAACACAGAACAAATTAAGAATGATATAAAGTCGGCGCAAAATGACTAACCAATGAAGCAGACCAAAAACGATGAAATAATGTGTCAAGAAAACGTTCATTTGAGTAATTGTATCTACCATAAAACCACATAAACATGCATGCATGGGTGGATGAATAGATACTTGGAGCACCAGTTGAGGTAGGCTTGGGGCTTATTCACCATGGTAAATGATGTTCGTTTGCTCGGTGACCACGCCTGTGTTAAGTGTATATATAGGGAGCCACAATCAAACTAGTTATTTTGATTTGACAGTCAAGAGGAGAGAGGGAGAAAACTGACAAGGCCACCATATCCGTTATTACAATATGGATCGAAAGAAAACATGCTGTATGAAGGAACTTCTTCGATCCTGCTCGCGAATGAATCACTGTCAGGTGTGCGGTCGCACCTTTGCTGAAATGAAACGATTTTTGGTTGATTTGAAAAAACGTGCTGACACTGGTGAAGACCCCATCGTTCTGGAGAAAGAATGTGACTGTGAAACCACATTTCATTTCAAACAAGGATATGCTGTGATTATCAATCGATATTGTAACCATTACAGTCTCATGGATCTTAATCCTTCAGAGGAAACGTGCCGCTGTACTACCAGACGCTTTGAAGTCGTAGATTGTCTACTGCCTGAATGCTACAAACGATATCCAAAACCAATATGTCCGCACTGTCAAGGCAACTTTTTTCTGTGTAATTGCATCTACCATAAAACCAAGTAAAGCATGTATGCATGGAGCACCAGTTGGAGTGGGGCTTAATTATCATGGTGAATGAGGTTCATTTGCTTGGTGACCACGCCTGTGTTAAATGTGTATATATATATAAGGAGCCGCTATAAAAAAACTAGTTCATTTGAGTCAACTGAGGAGAAAGGAAGAGAGAACTAACACAGCCACCATGTCCGCTAATTACCAGGATGAAGAATCCAGTTTAGATAGTACTCAGGGAAGTGAAGGTTCAGTTGGAAGTCAGTCTCAGGACACAACAACATCGGAGTCTTCAAACGACAGTCATGATGGAGATGAAGAAAGTGTGTGGCAACGGATTCAGATAGAAGCAATACAACGCCATGAGAACAAATGGCAACAGTTAGTTGATAATTATGAACAAGCTGGCGAAAAGGCAGAGACTGCTAAAATCAAAGCCAGTAACGACTTGGTACCAACATACAGAAAAGAGCTACGAGCTGTTTTATTTGAGTATCTCAAATGGATGCATGGATTAAAGAAAAATGCTGAATATCGAAAAGTAATGGCGACAAAACAAAGTCTTATGGACACAGAAGGCTTTGGATGGGAAGAAGCAACTGAGGCAGCTATAAATCAACGAAAGTACTTGCTGAATAAACTCTTCTACAAACAGCCTATTCTAGAACACAATGCGAACCATTATCCTGTGTACAAGTAAATAAACTATGACTTTGCAATACTGTTGAATAAACTTCTTGTTGAAAACCAACATTTTGTCAATGTTTTTATTGTCAAATCCGACCTCATAGCATGGGAAATATTCCCACAAATATATCTAATCGCATGTTTTTTATATTGCTTGAGCTATGGTATAGTGAATTCAGGAGAACTGTGACTAATTATTCAAATTGCGCGCATCCTTTTGAAATCAATTTATTTTTAAACAATAACGGAAAACAGTTCCAAACAATTACCAAAGTTTGTGAAAGAATAACGCTTGCTCTTAAACTAACGAATTAATATAATATTCACAACAAGTTAAAGTCGTTTAGGTGTATAACGAATTTTATTACAAAATCAGTATACTGAATATTTACATTCAATTTGATCAAGTTTAACAAATAGCAAATATAAGAGTTATTTAGCTAGGTTTTCTTGATTAGGATTGTGATTTGGTTTGAAAACATATTTTCTTGGGTACAGTTTTCTTGCTTTGGGATTTCTTCCTCCCAATTTTCTGGTACAGAAAATTGATTTAGTTCTTCTTCTTCTTCTTCTTTTTCTGATTCTTTTACAAAGTTAAAATGAATAGAACCTGGATAAGGATAAGCTTTATAATACAAGTTCATATGTCCATAGTAGAGAATAGAACTCACTACACATGTGAGAGGTGAGCTTCGAGGATACTTTTCGAGTTCAATGAGGGCTAGGTGGATCGTTGTTCTTGCGACTTTTGGTAGTTCTGGTAGATAGCTTTTCCAAGAATCGTGGAGTTTAATGTTCATGAAATGACAAACATCGCATGCCGTTTCCCATACTTCTTGATAATCCATTTCTTGGACTGCATCATCATAATAACGGTCCAAGGTTTCCAGATCCATTTTGGGATGCTTGCTTGGTTGAACAAAGCCTTGGCAGTTCTTGAGCATTTCATGCTTGATTTGATCTTTCATCAATCCAGCGAAGATTAAATTCAACATAACAGAGAATTGATGGCACGCTTCATCTCTGTCCAAAGCTTCTACTTCATCAACGATTATATGTTTCTGGATCCACATATTCTCAGCAACTATTAAACTTGATTGATCTTCTTAGCTTGATGTTTTTCAATGAATGAAAATTCAAATTTGCCTCGAACGTTTTGAACCGTTGGAGGAGACACAATAGACGCCAGAGCAGCACAATAGATGGTTTATGAAAAATAGATAACAAAATAACCTGTCACACCCCTTTTTTAAATTAATGCAGCTCATTATTTAATTTTGGATCCTCGATCCTCGATCCTCACTCTGATCCTTACTCAGATCCTCGATCCTCACTCTGATCCTCTTTTTGCGATCCTCACACGGATCAGCCTGTCCCTCCTATACTACTTCTATGCATTACTATGTGCCACTAAGGGGTGTCAGACGGTAGGTCTCATGTAAGATGAAACCGATGGCCAATAACAATTCATGTTCATAAAATCGTGCGCTTGCAGTGTTTGCTACGTTTTTCATGAAATCTCTTGTAAAATCTCCGTATCCATTTATTTTATCAGCAAGATCTATATGCAAACTATATACAAACTATATGCAAACTATATACAAACTATATACAAACTATATACAAACTATATACAAACTATATACAAACTATATACAAAATATATACAAACTATATACAAACTATATACAAACTATATACAAACTATATACAAACTATATGCAAACTATATACAAACTATATACAAACTATATACAAACTATATACGCTTGACGAAACGCTACAAACTACTTTACCAACTATTACCAAGCGAACAATTACTTTATAACTTATATATACAAAGTGTCTGAACGATGAAATCTTATCCCGCGCAGTGTTGCTAGGCCGTCAAACCGACGACCAAGAAAGGGAGCGATGGAGCTTCAGTTTGTTTTTTGTTCCGTACTACTACTAGTTTTGTTTCCTTTTGTTCTGATTCCCGTGTCTCCGCAGTCCCTCTGGGAGCCTAAAACTAATTATATATATTGTTTTCCCTCGAATTCTTTCCATGCACACGACGACCACCCAAACAACAAACAAAACAAACTAATCAATCAACCAATCAACATGGAGCTGCTGATAAACCAATCGCGCTTCGTGCATCAATACTAATTATTTTATATTTACATTCTATTGTAAACTGGATATTGGAACGGTACAACGCTTTAGTCCACACGTCAACCATGCAGAAGAGTATGATGATTTTGATTGGGTGGAAGTCGTTGAAATCTCACAAATGTCGACATTCAGTTGCAGAAACTCTTATTTAATGGTTTATCATGAAGCTGCTGTGGCATTAAGCCAAATGTCTAATGGTGATAAGAATTCATTATGAGGTAAATATTTGGTCTTCAACGTTACAATACGCTCAGTGAACTTTCAATTTTGTGTGACAACTTAACTGAAGAGGGCGTAGTCCAGTCAAACTTGCAAACATCCTCCTAGCTCTTTTAGCTTCTCCTTCTCGTTTTCATCCTTCTCCTCGTGCCCTTTTCGTTTCTTTTTTTCATTTTCGCTTGCCTTTTCTTCCACCTTCAACTCCCCTATGTATTTCTTCTTCTTCTTCTTCTTCTCCACATCCATCTCTTCTTTCTTCTCCAGCTCTTCCTCCTCCTTTTCGTTCTATTCCTTCTCTTCCTTCTTGCTCTTGCTCTTGCTCTTGCTCTTGCTCTTGCTCTTGCTCTTGCTCTTGCTCTTGCTCTTGCTCTTGCTCTTGCTCTTGCTCTTGCTCTTGCTCTTGCTCTTGCTCTTGCTCTTGCTCTTGCTCTTGCTCATGCTCTTGCTCTTGCTCTTGCTCTTGCTCTTGCTCTTGCTCTTGCTCTTGCTCTTGCTCTTGCTCTTGCTCTTGCTCTTGCTCTTGCTCTTGCTCTTGCTCTTGCTCTTGCTCTTGCTCTTGCTCTTGCTCTTGCTCTTGCTCTTGCTCTTGCTCTTGCTCTTGCTCTTGCTCTTGCTCTTGCTCTTGCTCTTGCTCTTGCTCTTGCTCTTGCTCTTGCTCTTGCTCTTGCTCTTGCTCTTGCTCTTGCTCTTGCTCTTGCTCTTGCTCTTGCTCTTGCTCTTGCTCTTGCTCTTGACTTTCCTTGTCAGAGAGTGTTCTCCTGGCTGCACAAATCCAACAACATTTTGATATCATGGTTTTAAATTGTTCACGATAAACGTCATTGAAGATTAAATAGATCATGTGGTTGTAGGAGTAACTCATGTTTACGATAAACACCGCAGCAAAGTGTAAGTTTTTAAAAACCATAAATGACAGTCCATCAGTGAGTTTTCCTTCGGCATACAAAGTCAATAAAATGGCAGGGAACATCCAACTCACATAGAAAAGTGTGAAAATGGTCACAGACATCTTAAGAATGTTCTTCTGAGTTCGTTGACGTCTGGTCCTTCTAGATGAATCAGCAGCGGACGTACTCGCGCGTTCAATGAAGTCTCTGCGTTGGCGAAACTTTAGGACGATTTTCAAATAAAGAATACTTATCACTGGAATTGGTATACCAAAGTATAATATCTTAAGTGTAGAGGAGTATATTATATAGGAAAGATCTTCGTGATCAACAGTAGTAGTGCAGATCGTGAAGTTATTATTAATTTGTAGTACTTGATGGAAGTACAGTTTTGGTGAGGCAATCAGAACAGAAAAAATCCATATACCTGAAACGATGTATTTTAGTCGTTTAGTGCTAAATAACACGTTCCAGAATGACTTCGGATATTCCAAAGTTAGATTTCCCAGCACTTTTCGAGAGACTTTTCAATTTTTTGCTGGTTATTTTATCCATTTTAGCAAATATTGAAGAAATCTTATTTGATTTGCCGATTTGTTATTTTTTTCAGCTAAAATTGTTTCTGTTCTCAAAATTAAACTATAGAAACTGCTGTTTGGACCACCAATGGTACATAGTTATTATATTGCCAGTCCTATTCACGATGTCGGCAAATGCCAGCATTCAAAATTTCGGCAAATGCCAAGATTCACGATGTCGGCAAATGCCAGCATTCAAAATTTCGGCAAATGCCAAGATTCACGATGTCGGCAAATGCCAGCATTCAAAATTTCGGCAAATGCCAAGATTCACGATGTCGGCAAATGCCAGCATTCAAAATTTCGGCAAATGCCAAGATTCACGATGTCGGCAAATGCCAGCATTCAAAATTTCGGCAAATGCCAAGATTCACGGTTTCGGCAAATGCCAGCATTCACGGTTTTCACTGAGATAAGATTCAAACAAGATGTAGGAAGTCAGAGACAAACACTGCATAATCAATAAAAGATGTAGAAATATTGTAAAAGCTTTAATTAAATATAAAATAATACACGAGGTCATTTGTAGTCTATTCTACAGTTACTTGTATATATTTTTAATATATACAGTTATTATTATTTTATCCGTGTACAGTGTGTAGTTCTATTCCACTGCATGAGCACTAGCTGAATGCTGCAAGCTGATTGACTATAACAAAACCAAAACTCTAAATCACTCCAGAGGCTGAGTCGTATTAGTCAATACTCAATAACTTCTTCAATAAGTCTTAGACGCAAACTATGTGCATTGTTGTGTGAAACGTTGTTTGCAAGTGCACATCATACTAAATATTGTAGCAATGTGCAGGTATCGTGCTTACGTATTACAATACATCACAAGAGCTTAAACTAGTCGTTTCTGGTAGAAAGTGAAGTGCTGCGAGTTGTGCACTGCCGTACATGTAGCTTTCAATGCATACATGTGGCTGTCCCTTGTCAGCAAGGCACATTAGTGGTAATATAAAATAATAAAAATGCAGTATAATAATAATAATAACTTTATTACTGTCATGTGTTCTAGCTTACAAGAAACCTATTTCCCTCCCATATATCTATTGATTCTCATTCCCACCCTTGTCCCAGTGCCCAGATCCCACATGACCAAACATGACAGAGGAATCCATCAATATTAGTTTTGCTGCTCGCCTGGCGGCTCGCAGCAATATTAAGCTCTCATAAGCGACCAGCCTATGTTGTTTCAGCGCGCGGTCCGTCTCATTTAAGCGACAACAGCTCTGATCTAGTTATTACCACTTTTTCGAATTCCTGAAGTGGTCGCTTACGAGAGCTTCGACTGTACTATGCACTTGTGTCATTTTTTCCTCGTATTCATTCACTCAAACCTCATCTGTCCACAAAAAATCCTGTGCATATTGTATATCGAGTGAATTTAAAATACAATGCGCTATTTCAAAAAACGTTGAATGACGATTGCACGACAAAAATAATAAGGTATAATATTAAGCTATAATTCTTAACTTAAATAGAAATATTTCAATACTATTTTGTAGACTGTTCACTTAGTGCTACATTGTAGCTATCACTTTTTTGACCTCTTTTGCATCCATTTGTCCAAGCACCATGATTGTGTTAGATTTGTTTATGCTTCACTCTATTGAAGAAAAACAGAAAAGTGTCAAATATGAAATCAAATTTGTAAATAGGCAAAGTGAACCATGGCATGTATGTAATATACAATTGAAATAGCATGGCTATACACCGAATCGAAATATGGCGACCAATTTGAATAACTTTGTTCCTGACTGACCAACCTCTCATTCATGTGAAAACGCTTTTGTCTTTCCACGTGAACACGAGGTTGGTCAGACCAGAACAATAGTTATTCAAATTGGTCGCCATATTTCGATTCGGTGTATACTGTCTATACATTGTATATACTATATCATATGTATACTGTCGGTACATATAGCCTGAGAATTAAAATTAACAGCTGTCTCTCATCGCATACATTGATTCCACCTAGGAATTGATGTACGTGATGAGAGACAGCTGTTTTCTCTCGGGCTAATGTATACTGTCAGTGTACATACAGTACATATATGGTATGTGTCATTTGTCTATTCTGCAATTGTACATAAAATATATATACAGTATAGAGGAACGCAATGTAGTTTTAAACACAGGCTTTCTGCATTGTTTTCACTGCTCTGTGCATCTATTACATAATAATACACGCTCAGCAACCAATCAAATCGTGCATTCTTGGGAGGTACACATAGTTTATATTATTTATAAACAAATATATTGCAATGTCTATATACAGCACTAGTAAGCAGCATGTAGTGGATATAGAGTATATTATGTATATATACATTGTACATATACCACTTAATAGAGGTAGCAAATTTATGCAGAGTTTATATGGGTGAAACTCCACTGATTCGGGACTTTTAAAACAGGCCGCTTAATGTACTGAGTATAGACATAATAGACACTAGATGTATTCTACATTGTACATGTAGATGTCTATAGACACTTTTGGCAGGAAATATATGTCTGCTGTATATTAAGCTTATGACGTTATGTATTAAAGCTTTATACCGTATTCTGAATGTGTATAAGCTTTATACTGCGATTATACAATCGAAACTTTGATCAGGAATTCATGTCAGCATCGAATCTTACCTTTTAAAATGAGCATAAATTCTTGAATTTCACTGTATGTTTATAGATAAACAGCACTCTGTCACACATACCATTGTTCCATGTCGTTCTCCAGGGATTTGGTTGAAGAAAAGAGTGATTATTCCACGATAAAATACTAAAAGAGTTCTATAGTTTCTAGAACCGTTACAACACTAAGAAAATGGCGCTCAAAACCGTGTTCTAGCCAATCAGATTGAAGCGTTGCAGGGGATATGTTCCAAATATGGAGTGGTCGTGTGACGCCTGACTGTTTATTCCCCGGCCGCCATGTTGACGGTTGGTTTGTTGTATGCTCAAGCTTCAATTGTTCTTTTATTTCCCCGGTCCTTTCGGAACGGTATTCGTCAATATTTACTGGTGAAAAGAATTTAACGAACTACAGCAATGGTCTCGTAACGAGCCAGCCTACACAACAGTCGGAAAACGAGCGGACAATCGATCGTACAATGAACACAAGAACCCAGGAAAGCGTAGCTCTAAATCCATGAAATGCCCGATCTACTGACATCCCTAACGAACCGATGGCATCACCAAGACTACTACTCGAGCCCCAAAGCAATGGTCTTTCACGAAAAACGAAGCAATTACTTCTTTTGAAGCATGAAGACGTATTACTCGACTCTAATATCGTGCCCTACTTTGACTTTGGATAACTTACATGTAGTCGTAGACAACGTAAGATGATGGAAACCGACCTGGAAACCGGATGATGTAATGAGCAATAAGCTTATACTTATTCCTGCTTAGACAGGTATGTGCTTTTTGGAATTTTGAAGCAATCGTAGTTATACATGTTTATACTTGACGGTCAAACCCCTGGGTGCCACCCCTGGGGACGTTGGGGGATTTGTTCAAATGTCCATTCAAACATGATATCCCCCTGACATAGACATGGGGAAACATAGACTTTATTTTAGTACCAGTAATTTACATACAATTTAGTTTATAAGTTAAGGGAATGGGAATGGGGCAGAGGAATCTGGACAAATCCCCACCCCCTGGGGGAACGAATGTACAATGTAGTCATCAGAGACATTGACGATGTATGCTTTTTGTTTGTTTCAGGTTGAGGTACAACCATGGGCTATGGATCATTGATATATTTGACAATGGTGAGTTTAAGTCCAAGTATCAGAAGCCATTTCATTGTAAAGCTATCCCGCAACATTGTACATGTTTGTACTGTAAGTTATATGGTAATTTGTCGCTTGGTAATTGTTAGTAATGTAGTTCGTAAGGTTTCTTACTGAGCCCAGACGGCATTTGAACCCGTGACCTCCTGGATACCAGTCAGGCGCTCTAACCACTGAGCCACTGGGAACTCATGTGATTGAGCAGGTCTTGGTTCGTATTGTACATGCTGTTAAAATATCTGAACAAAAAAAGCCTAAATGGTGTTACTTTTTTAGGTGGAAGGGCATTGAGAATCACCGTTCCTGGCCCTACTTGTTTAGTACATGTACCTTGCATGTACATGTACATGTAGTTGGCAAAGCTCGCTCGTCCTCATTGAAGGAAGAGTGAGAGAGCAGACTTCAGCTAAGCAGGTTATACAACACATACAGGTGTTGTTACACAAATATACATGTACATGTATACATTGTATAGCTGTGATTTGCGTCGGTGGAGTGCTGCATGTCATACATTGGTTGATTTGTGATCATGAATAAACGAGCACAAGTGTTTTATTATAAGTAATATCATGGCACCGAGGGATATTAGTGATTAAATGTCCCCGAAGCTGGCTGAGGGGGCATTTAAGGTGATTCCTTAGTTTTGCACTGCGCAACTCTACTGTGCATATATTATATAGTGTAGCGTATTGTGTGATCTATATGGCTTATGCACAAGTGCTGATTTTCGAGATCAGGATACTAGAATCGTTTGACATAAAAATAACCAGGGTTTCCACTCATCCGGAAAAATATAATTATCTGGCTTTTCCCTGACTTCTCACTGACCAAAAACCATTTTTCACTGACCATACTGTACTCTTGTTTTACTATGATATCCTGCAGTGCGACTTACATTTACTATAGTCTTTTTATGTATGTACTGTATGTACAGTAATATGTATAAAGAAATACATTTACATGGACCATATAAGGTCAATGACAACTTTTAAACTTTTTTGTGAGTTTTCATCATGATTGATCACAATCTGTCTAAATGTTACCCATAATTATGCTACACTGTACATATCGATTTTGTGAAGGCTGACATAAATTCCCTGACTTTTCACTTTAGCACCCCGAAAGTAGCGACCCCCCCCCCCCCCCCCCCCCGTAAGTAACAGTTACTTAAGGTTGCTCAATCCGAAAGTAACGACCTCGCTACTTTCGGAACTGTACGGTATTTTATTAACGTTTTGTTTGTTTATTTCAGAATCAGTGGCTGTGGCAAGTACATGTATTTTGTCAGGACAATTGTGTGCTATTAAAGTGATAACTTGAATGCAACCGATTTCAAAATAGCGATAACTGGTCATTTCAAATAGATAAGTTATTCAAGGACAGTCTTATTATATTTGGTTGCAATTTGTTACCGTAATTACAGTATAATTTCTGACGAAATTGATTTTATACGTAAAAGAAAAGAAAAGTATTGTGTGTACAACAAGATAAATCCATTACATTGAGAAACTTCTTGCTTTGTAAAAAAAATATTTTCAAGGAAGACCATGATTGAAAATAAAAAGTTATTATTGATTGTTGTTCATTGGTAACAGAAACCTAAAGCCTAGATTATAGCAGTTTTGGTCGGTAATTGCCGGAATTCTCTGAGTTGGCAAATGCCAACTTCCTCTGAGTTGGCAAATGCCGGAATTCTCTGAGTTGGCAAATGCCAACTTCCTCTGAGTTGGCAAATGCCAACTTCCTCTGAGTTGGCAAATGCCAGAATTCTCTGAGTTGGCAAATGCCAACTTCCTCTGAGTTGGCAAATGCCGGAATTCTCTGAGTTGGCAAATGCCAACTTCCTTTGAGTTGGCAAATGCCGGAATTCTCTGAGTTGGCAAATGCCAACTTCCTCTCAGCTGGCAAATGCCGGAATTCTCTAAGTCGGCATTTGCCAACTTCCTCTCAGCTGGCATATGCCGGAATTCTCTAAGTCGGCATTTGCCAACTTCCTCTCAGCTGGCATATGCCGGAATTCTCTGGTTTGGCAAATGCCGAGTTGCAGGGAAGTTGGCAAATGCCGACATACTGTTGGGTTCAGCAAGTAAATGCTTCTTGCACTTATTTATGATGCCATATTTTCCTCTTTGGCAAAAATGTTATAAGCAAATTGAATTCTTGCCATTAAAAACGGTCAAGCTGGCAAATTTGAATTTCATTTTCAATTTCAAATTTGACTGGTTTTAGCAGATTTCTCGATGATACAACAAACGTTGCCTGCAGTCCTACACCCGTTAGCTGATTGGACCTCTTTTTATAAAAGCTTGCCAAAATCTTCTCTTTTCTAGGCAAGGAATTTCATTTTTCAATGTTATTTGCTGAAATTTTGGTTTTGGAATATCCGAAGTCATTCTGGAACGTGTTTAAATGTACCTCTCCTTATATATGTTACTGCATGATATCGATCAATAGCAACAAAAACACAACTGTATATAGAAACAAAATAGATGTAGTTATCAAACACATAAAACCCTTACAAAAGGCATTTTGAAAATAACCAACGACCAGCCATCTCTTGAAGTTGGTTTGTATTTCTGTAATTCTTACGGGGATAGAAACAAGAGTGGCAAGAAGATCACTGACGGCGATGTTGACCACCAAGAAATTTGTCGTAGTTTTCAGTCGATTGTCTTTGCAGATTGTCCTTACAATAAGGCAGTTGCCGACAATAGAGGAGAAGAAAACAAGGCAGAGGGCCATTACTTTTGGAACTTTTCCATCGAGGTTGATTGCACTAGAAGACAAGCTTTGATTCTGCATTGTAGACTTCGATCTTCTCCCTTCTTATTTGATTAGTAGTGACTTCTCTCAAAGTAGTATAGAGACTAATAAATCCTTAGATGCATATGGCTTCATATGCCTTATATGTACGTGAGTATAGAAAGCCCATTGCACACCACAGGCTAAATATCATTTGATTGGTTGAAATATTTGACGTCAATGTGACATGTATGTGAATCCTCCAATTATCATCGTTTGTTCTGTGATCAAAGCGCAGCTTGAGCTTTTAAGTTGCTTTTTAGTAAATATCATCCATAATAAACAAAGAAATATCATTTAAATAATTAGATTTAAAACCAATTAAGATCACATTGCTAAAACAAGATCTAACCTGAGATCTGAGAGATCTAACCTGAGATCAAAGAGATCTATCCTGAGATCTAAGAGATCTAACCTGAGATCTAAGAGATCTAACCTGACTTGTAAGAGAATGAAAGCGAGTTTATTTATGGCATTTAGAGCTTCGTGCAGTAGATAGAAGGCCACGAGAGCGTAGCCCGAGTAGACCGAGTGTCCCATCAAAGCGAGCAGCTCTAAATTACAAAATTAAAGCATGATTGTTTATTCTCTAACCGTTTTCGAATAGAATCATGACATTTTTTCTACTTTTTTTTTTTTACTTTTATTATTCACACGCAAATTTACAAGGATAATAGAAATATATGTTAATAATATAATAATATTAATATTAATATAAGAATTAATATAAGAAAATATATGAGGTGTGTGTGGTTGTCGAAATAGTTAAAACTTTCGAGTCGACAACCACCTAAATAATAAATTGTAAATAGTAATTAGGTCAAGATGAAGGAGGATAAATAAATAAAAAAGCAGAGTTTGAAGCTGTTATTTACAAATACTCCCGAGAGTATTCTTTCGCTGCATGTTTGTCTCTTCCTCCAAGGAATAATGATTTAAATGCTTTAAATTGTCAAACTGTTTGTGCGTCACTTTCTCTGGAACGTCCATTGTCATGAGTGACTAGTACGAAAAGAGCGTGATATACAGGGTTTATTCGATGCGGAAATACTAGAAATTACAGGGCAATACCGACTTTACTGGCGGTATATTGAAGAAAAGCAAGTAGTAAACGGCCATAAATTTCCAAGAATTTCGAACGAATGTCCAAGGTTTTGAACATTTCAAGAATTTCCAAGGTTTGGAAATACGTTTAAAGTTTCATGAATTGCCGAGGTTTGAAGAGCGTTCGAGAACTAACTATGAAACCGAAATTAGTCTTACGTTCTGGCTGAACACATTAAGCAAAAGTTGCAGCAGTTTGTACAATACATTTCGCTATTTGTAGATCTCCTATAAAAAGTTCAATCTTGAAAGGTTCGTCCACAATTGACCTAGCGGAAACATATTTCGTTTTTTCAGTATATATATATTTTTGCAATAAGATAAATTTTAACCTACAGAAAATAACGTCCACAGAACTCAGATGGATGTTTATCATTGCTGGCTATCATTCAGTCACAGTTTGTATTTCAATCTGACGCACTGAAATGCATTTGCAGAACCATAATGTTACCGGCGCCGGTACCAGAAAACAGCTTTGGCTGAGATGCGTTTCTTCGCATGACATTAATACCCCTTCCACACTAAAACGCTAACCTGCGTTTTTCTATTGTTTCTGGTAATGAGCTGATTGTGTTCGATTCCCTTGAGGATAGCGAACAATATAAAAACGATGCATTTTCAAACGAAAACACATTAGTGTGGCTGAGACTAAAAGTGCTTTGTGTTAATGGTCTTAATGTGCTAATGGTCTTAATGTGCTAATGGTCAACTGTTTATAATGTTGTCAATATGGTACCAATATATTGGTGATGTTAGAAGTTATAGCGATCTACTGAGAAGTAGCAATGAAAATGGTGTTTAAGTCGAGTAGAAAACTAAAACCTTTCGTTATGAAATGGAGTCAGATATAAATAAATGCACAAACTATTCAGTTTACAGACGTGATCAATTTATTTTATTGATTTATTTATGTATATCAATCACGCGCACCCCATGCCATAGTTAATATCAAAGCCCGGCAAACTTCAAAGGCTCTGACAAAGAAGCCAACATGGACATTGACCGTGCACAATATTTTGTTTATAGACTCAAATGCTATGGTTAACTGGGTCAGATGGGTTTTATTGGCTGAATTTTTGATATATGAATAATGTGTACGTTCACGGTTGAAAAAGAAACGAACAAAACCTTAGAACAATGATGTTTGCTGGGTTTCAAAACCATTGCCTTTTATCAACTATGCGCGCGCCCTAAGTGCTTGCAGCGTTAATTTGTCTCGTTGAAAAAATAGAGTTCTGGTGGACGTCAACCATGTCGTTTCCATAACATTTCAGTCCATTTCGATCACCGTCGGCAACTTTTACAGCTGTAAACACTCATGAACATCATGACTATAAATATTTGCCAAACTCGCTTCTCGATGAGAGCCGTTATGTGCTCAAACAAAGTGGTATTTTCGTATCAATGATTGCTAACGTGCTCTATCCTTCACGTAGCCTGCGTAACAGCCGGTTCAAATCCCGATTAACACCGTCGGCGTAATAAAGACAGTTTGCTTGTTTAAGACCCCCCACGGCTTAGCGCGGTTATATGCAGCGAGTTCTGATTGGTTCTATTCTTACGCAATCGCTGATTGGTTCTAGCTCAACGGCCACTTCCGTTCAAATCGGAAACCGAAGTAGTACGTCACTCTGGTGACATTAATTAGATAATATTTGTTTCAATTGTCTATTAGTAAGTAAAGTAGAGCAAAGTTTGTGCGATTTCCAAAGCCTGAGCCACGTGACGTGATCAATGGACACCCATACAGAGTCGATCGTTTTCGTATGAGTGGGAAGATACTGCACCGTCACCGCACCGCGCCTTGCCGTATTGAAAGAGTTTGATTGGATGAATGAATGCATCTGCACGCTTTTTAATTGGTTCAGAAAGGAATCCATTTAAGTGTCACGATACCACTAGGTTTCCCACTCATACGAAAACGACTCTATTCAAATGAGGATAAACAGGCAGTGTAATCGTTTCAAAGCCGCGTCACGAGGCAAAGTGAGGCCAATGTCATTAAGCACAATTGGATATTGTTCGTAAATGAGATATTTATTCTTTTTCAATTTTTCAGAAAAGTTTCAACGCTAAAGTTGTTTGCAATCTGTGACATACCTAATGACGATAACTCGACGCATACTCAAACGGAAGAGTGTCGAGTCCGGGCAGATATTTCTTTCGAACTACAAAAACAGCAAGGTAAAAGCCAAAACAAAAAAACATTCAGCCAAAGTCTAGTAAAAGACTCAGTGAACATAGAAAGACGAAAAGGAACCTCTTCTCGTATTTAAACACGACCTATATTTTTTTGACAGTGTGGAATTTTGTTTCAACATCGTAAAAAGCGATATTTTAAGATCCACCCATTAACGCCATTTACCGCGGCTGATAATATGGCATAATGGCATATTGTTGACAGGAATTACGGCGTGATCGCTACGGGTGTATATACATGACCAAAAGGAAATAATCTAAAATCGTCCACCTTTTTACCCATCTGACTTGTGGGATCTTAGTTAAATAGCTGATATATTTTCAAAAATACGAGAATATAGAATTGATCTGTATGTAATGTGGCTCGTGAAGTGATTTCCCATCCATCTTTGCGGTGTTAGATTTTGCAATTACATATACATACTAAAAGCTAGCACCTTACGAGCTCACGGGATTTATATAGCAGTTCACGTGCACTGCGCGCAGTCACATGAAAACACTTGAGTAACGAGTGAGCCTATATTTAGGTGTGTTTAGTTGAGACCGTATGTGAACGGCTGTGCACAATTTACAAAGCCATATTTACTAAAACAATGTATTATAATTCTAGATTTCAGTGACTTTACAGTTTACGTGCCCTGCTCAGCCGCCATTATGATAATGACGTAAATTAGTTGTATTGCAACCCTTTGTTCGACGAGATGTGAGTTATCAGTAAGAGCTTAATTTCACTATTAATAGAACTTCTAATCATGTATCAAAGCTGGCATACATTTGTTGTTTTCCACGACTTTTCAGAGACGTGACTAGCGTTATTAGGTAAGAGTTGCGTGACACAATTCAAGCTTCAACAACTGGCAACTCGGACACAAAACATCGAACCCACAATTCTCTGAAACACTGCAAACAATCAGGTTGATAGGATTCATTTACGTATACTAACTTTTAGTTTTGATTTTTGTGCTCTAAGAATACGAAGAATGCGTTTAAAATATCATATTCTCAAAGTTGTATTATTATATAAAGTTTTATTTTAAAGATCTGATCATGTTTAAATGAAACCATGAAGTTGGCGTAGTTATATTTGTTGCAAAGAAAGAAACGGAAATAAATATCACAAGGAACACCCCCATTGTCTTACGTTATGAAAAGGCTAACAAATCTGTAAACAGTCTTCTCCATTTGTCCAAATCATTTTCAATATTTATCGGAACAGACAGGACGTTCTTAATCAACGTCCGTGAGAAACAACTTCGTCGCGATGTCTGCAAACTCGACGTCTACTACACCATCACTAAGCCTCAACAACTGCAGTAATCTAAAGTACGAAAGGCTAGTAACAGGTATAATAATTGTAGTGTTGGGATTTTTACTAAACGGGTCCATCATCATCGTATTGGTTCGTAAACGTTGTCGCCTGTCAGTCGGTAATTTGTTGATCCTTCACTTGGCTGTTGGAGATTTCTTGTTCTTTGTAACACTGGTTCCTTACCTTTTCCTTTTGGTGCTTGGGAGTCCGCTAATCTTCAAGCCATTCCTCTGCCAATTGTTTGCATTTTTCGGTCGATTGTCCGTTGCCTTATCCATGTATTTGATAACTATCATGGCAATTGCTCGTTGTTACAGCGTATTGAAGCCTTTTCACTATCGCGCAAACGTTTTCCCGTCCATTGTGAATCGAATATGCCTTGGTGCTTGGTTTGTGAGCTTGATTCTGACATTGACGCCCTTCTTTGGCTGGGGTCAGTACGAGGTGATTGATGGGCAGTGTTGGTGTGGTTTAAATTCCAGTAAATATCCATACAATTGGTTCACGTTTTTCTCCATCGTCTTTGCACTACCAATGTTGGTGAATACAATAGTTTTTACAAGCACAGTGAAGTTTTTGATTAGCCGTAAGAAGATTAGTCATCGAGAAGAAAAGAGAAAACAGACAGTTGATGTCAAGCTAGCATCTTCAGGCAAGTTGATATTCTCAAAGGCAGAAGGAAAAAACTCTGAAGTTCCTGAAGTCGGTGTACATGGTATGTACGCAAGGAAAACAGATGTGGAAGACAATCAGATGATAGAAGAAAACGAAACTCCACGAGGTAAAAGAAGCGTTACGTTTAAAGTGGATGTTGACGTTCACAATGCGGTGGAATCAGCAGATCTGGATTCTCAAGAAAATCGATCAATCAATTACAAGAATACCCGTCGCAAACAACCAGGCAACCAAGACCAGAAAACCAACATAGAAGACGTAGTTCATTTACAGTATGTCGATGAAATTCAGGAAGTCGAAACAGAGAACGATAAAGAAATCGAACAAACTGGAAAAGTCAATCATAGTTTAGTAGAAGAAGGCGCTGATGAACACACATCAACTAAATTGCCGTCAATACCTAGCACATCCAATGAAGGAAATGAATACACGAAGTCAAGACAGAATCAGCGCCACGCAAAAAGAAATAGGTCAGAAGAATCAGCCGATACGGAGTACAGATCAACTGTTCTTGTTATTTTAATGTTTATTTCGTTCGTTTTGTGTTGTGGTCCACCTTTCGTTGTTAATAGTTGGTATGCTCTAACTCCCGAATCTGTTCCTCCGAAAGCTTTAGCGATTATTCGTTCTCTCACCGCACTGAATTCAGTTCTCAATCCATTCTTGTATGGGTTCATAAGCAAGGAAATACGATCTAACGTATGGGGTTTGTGGAAGGAGTTATTTAAAAGAATGTTGTGTAGAGCCCAAACTGCTGAAATTGTTCCACCTTAACTCGATATTAGAAATGTTTACTAGATGTATTTTTGTTAACCGTAAAACGTAGATAAGCTTCTATGGTTGATTAATTAACCATCTGATACGGATGGTGAAAGTTGATTTACCACGGTATCAGATGGTGAAGTCATTAGTATGCGTAAATCATGCATACTGATGATTCAGGAATTAAATTCATTATTATTATTAAAATGTATTCAGTAATTAAAAATAAATGTGGCCTTCCTCCCCCCCCCCCCCCCCCCCCCCCCCCCCCCTCTCTCCTCCCCCCATCTCCACTGACACCCTGTGTGCCAGAGGATGATGGTACCACGGTGCATCTCATTATCCGATGGTGTCCGATGGTGAAATTGGTGGTTTGGTCACCCTGTGGCATATCGCATAATTACAAGTCTTTGCCACAGGCCGGCTGGATGGTCACCATCGGTACGAGTGGTAACGGATGGTACCACGGTGCATCTCATTATCCGATGGTGTCCGATGGTGAAATTGGTGCTTGAAGCCTTCAGTCTTGTTATTGTCGTTTGCAAAATAACTAACTATTCGTCGTTTGCAAAGAACTAACAACAACACTACTAAATGGCCTTTCGAAGCATTCATTCTTGTTAATATTCGCCGATCGTCGTTTGCAAAGAACTAACAACAAACAACAACACTACTAAATATAACGGCCTTTCGAAGCTTTCAGTCTTGTTATTCGTCGTTTGCAAAGAACTAACAACAACACTGCTAAATGGCCTTTCGAAGCCTTCATTCTTGTTATTCGCCGATCGTCGTTTGCAAAGATTTCAAAGCTCACTGCCTACTTATATAGTATTATTCTTCGTTTTCAAAGCTCACTGCCGTGCCTACTTATATAGTATTATTCTTCGTTTTCAAAGCTCACTGCCGTGCCTACTTATATAGTATTATTCTTCGTTTTCAAAGCTCACTGCCGTGCCTACTTATATAGTATTATTCTTCGTTTTCAAAGCTCACTGCCGTGCCTACTTATATAGTATTATTCTTCGTTTTCAAAGCTCACTGCCGTGCCTACTTATATAGTATTATTCTTCGTTTTCAAAGCTCACTGCCGTGCCTACTTATATAGTATTATTCTTCGTTTTCAAAGCTCACTGCCGTGCCTACTTATATAGTATTATTCTTCGTTTTCAAAGCTCACTGCCGTGCCTACTTATATAGTATTATTCTTCGTTTTCAAAGCTCACTGCCGTGCCTACTTATATAGTATTTATTCTTCGTTTTCAAAGCTCACTGCCGTGCCTACTTATATAGTATTATTCTTCGTTTTCAAAGCTCACTGCCGTGCCTACTTATATAGTATTATTATTCGTTTTCAAAGCTCACTGCCGTGCCTACTTCAGATAGAGTATTATTCTTCGTTTTCAAAGCTCACTGCCGTGCCTACTTATATAGTATTATTCTTCGTTTTCAAAGCTCACTGCCGTGCCTACTTATATAGTATTATTCTTCGTTTTCAAAGCTCACTGCCTAGTCTACTTATATAGTATTATTCTTCGTTTTCAAAGCTCACTGCCGTGCCTACTTATATATAGTATTATTCTTCATTTTCAAAGCTCACTGCCGTGCCTACTTATATATAGTATTATTCTTCATTTTCAAAGCTCACTGCCGAGTCTACTTATATAGTATTAATTCTTCGTTTCCAAAGCTCACTGCCGAGCCATCGAGCTGCACACCATTGCTTATTACTTGGACAAGCTCCTGTAAGGAATGCCCGAATTATAAAATGTGCTTTGTTTTCTTTTTCGTCACAAAATCGGCAAGTCATCATAATGCATGCACTTGTGCGAATGACTTTGGTCAATTTTGGGCCCTGTTATTCTATATTCGCATATTCCACTTAGAGTGGTTTTACTTAACCTTTAAGCTGTGCGACTACATTTTTTAGTTGTGCGACTAAAATTACAGCTGTGCGCCTAGAAATTTAGACCTGGGCCCGGTTGTTGGAAAGGCGATTAGTGCTAATCCTGGATTAGCGTCAATAGTTTTCTTAAGATTTAATCCTGGGTTAGCGCTAATCGCTTTTCGAGCAACCGGGCCCTGGTCGCAGAAGTGCGTCCAAAGACAAAAATAAACTTTGAGCCCTGTTAACGTGTGAAAAAGTTGGCAAACAAATAGTTACTAGTACACTATTAATGCCACCAAACTATGAACTAAATATAAACTAATTTCAAGATGATAACAACAAAAGAGGCCGAGGAATGAATCTTACTTTATTTCAATGTGTCTTTAAATTCAGTCATATTTTTTATAACTTTTTTAACATCAGACGTTTATGGAATGCGCGCAATGCCATTTAAAATATGCTAAATAATTTCAAAATCTACTCACTTTTACCAAACCAAATTGTTCTTCATTTGATTAGAAGTATTAAACATATCTGACGAGCTCCATACTGGATTTTCATTTGCAAATAACACGAAGGATTATCTGCTCTTGACACGGAACTGCACTTCACCGGTCACGTTATCAATATTTTATGGCGTGTTATTTTCACCCGAACAAATGTATGAGTTAGTTCGAATGGTAATTCGAATTCGAATGGTAATTCGAATGGTAATTCGAACTCACCAAAAAGTTCTGGTTCGATTATGTTCGATTGTCGAACCAATCGTAAAACAATCGTTCGATTGGTTTCGATTGGTTTCGATTGATTCAGTTCGATTGCGCCGTTATTCAGTTTAACATAATTGTATATATAATCCTAGCACTGATTTCATACTTCGTCAGTGTTGTCCAATATATACATTGTTCAGAAGGTAAAACGTTCGAGAGACTGAGTTCCGTGTCTTTCCTCGGACATATAATAACAATTGTAATATTATTTGTCTAAAGTTCATTCCTTTCAAAATCAGTTTTGTCATTAATTTAAAAACTCTAATCAAAACTAGATCGACGCTCCAAGCGCGCACTCAATCGGGCTGAAACAAGTTACCGTAAAATAAATGTTGTCACTGACATAGAAGAACCGTGAGTTACGTTATGGTTCTGAGTCGTATAAGCTTATGTAGTCTTGTAAACAGACAGTGGTAAATTACAAGTATACAATGACAAATATATTTTCTTTGTTTATAAACCCATTCAGTTTCTTCGATTTACGTAAGACATAATTCTCACCATGACTTCCATATTCGTTGACATAACTGGTGTGTTTTTACGAATACGATCATAGACGAAGGCTTTCATCTTTCTGATAGACGTTTCAGTGTTCGTACTACTAATCTACCCCGTTTACAATCACGTCTACAACAACAACAAGACTACCGAGTTACAGTATAATAAATAAACTTGGTATACAATGATATTCTGTATATTCTGTTACGTGGATCTACCGCGAACGTCGTATGCATTCGTAATAAAGCAATTCTATTATCTATTTATACGCTAAGTAACTACGTATAAACTATGTCGCTGGAGGTGACATGACATTAACATCTAAAATATTACCTATCGCTCTTCGAAAAATTCATGTGTTGTTATTACTCGAAGAAAGGTCACGCCATGATCTATGGTCAAAACGATGCTTTAGCAGCGTGCACTCGGGATTCTGACTAGTCTTTGGATTTCGCTGCACAGTTCTCAACAATATAACAACTCATTTCTTTCTAAACACCACATTAAATAGGACAGCTTGTGAAGACACCCTCATTCAACAAAGATATATATGGCTGCCATATCACAGGATGACCAAACCACCAATTTCACCATCGGACACCATCGGATAATGAGATGCACCGTGGTACCATCCGTCACCACTCGTATCCGATGGTGACCATCCAGCCGGCCCTGTGGCAACGACTTGTAATATATGCGATATGCCACAGGGTGACCAAACCACCAATTTCACCATCGGACACCAACGGATAATGAGATGCACCGTGGTACCATCCGTCACCACTCGTATCCGATGGTGACCATCCAGCCGGCCCTGTGGCAAAGACTTGTAATATATGCGATATGCCACAGGGTGAGCAAACCACCAATTTCACCATCGGACACCAACGGATAATGAGATGCACCGTGGTACCATCCGTTACCACTCGTATCCGATGGTGACCATCCAGCCGGCCCTGTGGCAGACTTGTAATATATGCGATATGCCACAGGGTGAGCAAACCACCAATTTCACCATCGGACACCAACGGATAATGAGATGCACCGTGGTACCATCCGTCACCACTCGTATCCGATGGTGACCAGCCGGCCGGCCCTGTGGCAAAGAATTGTAATATATGCGATATGCCACAGGGTGACCAAACCACCAATTTCACCATCGGACACCATCGGATAATGAGATGCACCGTGGTACCATCCGTCACCACTCGTATCCGATGCTGACCATCCAGCCGGCCCTGTGGCAAAGACCTTCGATAGTGGTTTGGTCACCCTGTAGCATATCGCATATATTACAATTCTTTGCCACAGGTTCTCAAGAGATTGTGGAAAGTCACATTCATGGAAATGGCAAACATACTGGAGAGAAGCCATTTGGATGTTCTTACTGTGATAAAAAGTTTGACTTCAAAAGCCTTCTCACTGCTCATCTCAGAATTCATACTGGAGAGAAGCCATTTGAATGTTCTTACTGTGATAAGAAGTTTGGCCACAAAGGCCTTCTCACTGCTCATCTCAGAATTCATACTGGAGAGAAGCCATTTGAATGTTCTTACTGTGATAAAAAGTTTGGCCACAAAGGCCTTCTCACTGCTCATCTCAGAATTCATACTGGAGAGAAGCCATTTGAATGTTCTTACTGTGATAAAAAGTTTGGCCACAAAAGCTTTCTCACTGCTCATCTCAGAATTCATACTGGAGAGAAGCCATTTGAATGTTCTTACTGTGATAAAAAGTTTGGCCGGAAAGCCCATCACACTGCTCATCTCAGAATTCATACTGGAGAGAAGCCATTTGAATGTTCTTACTGTGATAAAAAGTTTGGCCACAAAGATCATCTCAAATCTCATCTCAGAATTCATACTGGAGAGAAGCCATTTGGATGTTCTTACTGTGATAAAAAGTTTGGCCAGAAAGGCCATCACACTGCTCATCTCAGAATTCATACTGGAGAGAAGCCATTTGAATGTTCTTACTGTGATAAAAAGTTTGGCCTCAAAGGTTATCTCAAATCTCATCTCAGAATTCATACTGGAGAGAAGCCATTTGAATGTTCTTACTGTGATAAAAAGTTTGGCCGCAAAAGCTTTCTCACTGCTCATCTCAGAATTCATACTGGAGAGAAGCTATTTGAATGTTCTTATTGTGATAAAAAGTTTGGCCAGAAAGGCGATCACACTGTTCATCTTAGAATTCATACTGGAGAGAAGCCATTTGAATGTTCTTACTGTGATGAAAAGTTTGGCCGCAAAAGCATTCTCACTACTCATCTCAGAATTCATACTGGAGAGAAGCCATTTGGATGTTCTTACTGTGATAAAAAGTTTGGCCATAAACACCATCTCCCAATTCATGTCAGAATTCATACTGGAGAGAAGCCATTTGAATGTTCTTAATACCATCGCACACAATTCGATGTCATATCCGGGATATTATCTAATTAGCATCTAGTTTTCAGTCTACCGTGTCGAATTTTGACCTCCCGGTCAGGCAAATTTACAGTAAATTCGGTAAAGTCCTCAGGTTTATAGAGACATGCTGTAAATACGAAACACTTAGGAAACATTTGTACATCGGGAAATAAAAGTTCAATGAATAAGGTTTCTTGACTTACATTTATTTTCACAACAAGTAGTGTTTATCAACCAGCTTTTCTCATGTGAACTCGTGCTAAAATGGCCTCCCGATGTATGGTAAATGTCAGCGTACGAAGTAAATCGTCTTCTTGTTGCTCGCCAGTGTCCATGAGAAAAAATTGTACATCGGGGATTTCTTGTATTTATATTGGTCTTTCTAATCCACAACTTGTTCTTGTGTTTATACAATTCTAAGAACCAGTTGTTGACATTTGTCCGTAGTGCCGTGACTCGAGGCAAATGCCGATAATTCGCCAAGCTTTTCCTCGACAAAAACAGTAATTCTGGTAGCCATTTTGAAAACATTAGTACCCAAGCCTCTGTTCCACAGGGAAACCAAGTTTTCTAGTCCCAGACTCCCTTAGATGATCGATTCATTCTCGAACCCAGAGCCCGCTCGTCATTTGGTTTGTCGCTGGCTCTGGGAAACCCTGTTGCTCGGTCGTCAAATTTTGACGACCAAGTCGTCAGAGCGCATGCTCATACTAAAGACCGCTGAGAGCGGGTACTGTAGAAGAGTCTACTGGCTACGTAGTATTTACGTTGGTTTGAATATTCAAACTAACAAGTACACAAGTTTGTACATTTATCTTCGTGTAGCCGTTTAAAATCCCTTCGACGTTCATCACCGGTTCTTCTCTGGCTCTGTTGCGGTAAAGGCTGGACGATAAATACATGTTCTAATATAATCTTGCATGTGAACCTTCCTGTCTTCCGCTTTGTTATTGAAATATTCCTTTGAATACTCAAAGCGAGTACGATCGATTGTGTCTGTAGCCGTTACTTTACTTTTATAATTTATGTATTGTTAGATCGCCCTTTACGAATTCAGATCAATTTATGTCTACACAGTCACTCATTTCCATAGCTTTATAATTCAATAACGGAATACCATTGTATGAAAATACAACCGTCGCTGTCATTCCTTTCGTTCGCCTTGCAAGTTTGAATCTTTGTTGATGTCATGAACCAATCAAATACGATCAGTCATTGTTGATTTCATCAGCCAATGAAATTCGCTAAAATTTCAGGGATTCCCAGAGCCAGCGACAAACCAAATGACGAGCGGGCTCTGGGTACGAGAATGATGATCGATTAAGTTTGACTGAAAAAGGCTGAGAATTCAAGAGAATTGGCCGATTGGGGCCTGGGCCCGAATTTAAAATTTCTCGCGGGATTTTGCGAAAACTGCTTCGGAAAAATATATAAACACGTTTTTTTGGGAAAATAAATACAGGATTATTAAAAAAAATGTTTATAAATTATTGGAATGTTTTATATTTGCCATTTAACCAAAACCATGATCATGACACGATTTCTTGGGCAATTGTGTGCGATGCTGTGTTAAAACAATTTAGCTTCAAACGCTATCTCCATGATCATCTCAAAATTTACACTACTAGATACCCTGCGAGCAGAGTCTTCTTTTAACCTCCTCCCCGAGAGAGAGAAGGAAGAAGACTCTGCCGAAGTCGTGTAGATCCTTTGTATTCCACTATCCAAGAATCTGGATAATGAGATTCATAATTTGAGGTTTGATTCCGGTTTAAACTGTTTTTTAAAGCGCACGGTTGAATTAACTTATTAAACCGATGGCCAAATCTGCGCCCACAATCATAGTATAATGGCGGCTACGTTCGTTATGTTATTACAAACGTTTTTGACTAGCTTTGACTAACTTTTAATTCAAGAGACTTCCTGTAAATGCTATTTCAGAGACTGTATACCTCAAATTTTCGGAGGGAGCGCGCATGCCACCAAGACTTGTCTGAGGAAGGATCCAAGGGTCTGCAGTAGTTTTATTTAACGAATGCGAAGAGGTCTTTGGGGGAGAAGACAGTCACACGTAAGAGCTTTCTCACGAAGCTAGTACTTAATAAGATAAGTTGCAACTTCAGTGGGTTCAAATGACTTTTACTGATGTTCTTCTTCCAAGGTTTTACATTGTTCTCTGTGGATTCTACAGTGCAAGGGTTTTTATAATAGCCGCTTGCATACTAATTTAGCTACGTAATCTAATGTGCACGTGCCGTCATCCTACAATACTATTGGTTGCTAAGATGTAATAAGCTTGTACTTTGTTGTACACATTTCAGTATACGACTTAAAATTACTACCAAAGTTATCGAGTAGATTACTTGGATACTTAAGTAACTAAAGAGATAAGCTTACAAGGCACGTGACCATGTAAAAGTATTCCAACAAGGTCGTTGCTTGTTTTAGTTTTACGAGTTTGAAACATACGATGACGCAGTAGAATAATATTCATCCAGAGAAAGGAGTTAGCAGTATTCGTAAAGAACTTCGTTCTCACGAAACTAATCCAGGTGTTTACGAGTAACTATTTAATCATGTAATCCTTAGTTAATAAAAGAAGGTCAACTAACAAAATAAATATATTTGTTTACGTTATCAATACTTGTACACTGTACAAAAGAAGTGTGCCAGTACATATGTACCGCTTACTGGCCGTATTGTACTTCAATTAGCCATTACCTAAACGAGCAGGGGACTGGGACCAAGTCCGTAAAACTAATTCAATAAGAATCTAGCAAAAGTGGGCATCATTTTCTGAGAGAGCAGATCAAACTTAGCTAGTCTGGAAAATTTGGTGAACTTCGGCTTAATATTGACGATGCTAGAGGGCATCAAATATGTGTATTTTCACATACAAACTCTGTAAATTTTTGACGTTGTCCAGCCAAACCATACATTCACTGTAAAATTTTGTCTGGACGACACAATTTCAAAATTTTATAATTCCGACAGAATTCGCTCAAATCACATCACACTTTGCACAGATACTAATTAGTATAGGTAATAGCATGGTTTGTAGTGATATTTGGGATAAATACCACGAGTGACATTTCAAAATTGTTAACAAAATTTCACGAGCCTCCGGCGAGTGAAATTTGTGACAATTTTGAAATATCACGAGTGGTATTTATCCCAAATATCACGTACAAACCACGTACAACCAAGACTCTTAGGCTGTCTGGCTCGTATTCGCTCCCATCGGTTTTACGTATTTCGGCAAAGAAAACCGCAAGAGTTTTATCCAGGTCTTCAGCACAGTAAGTTCCAATATTTGTTTGTAATTCTTTACTCGATGCCCAGTTTTATCCATGTTTTTGCACTTTTTGTTGTGTTTTTGTTTTTTGCGTTTTCTGCTAAATTGTCGATTTCCTCAGGGGAAATCTCGGGAAATCTTTCAGCCATTTTTTTTTCAGCTAGAAAAAAAAAGATTACGACACCGGTTGCCATGGCAATTTTGAAATACCACTCTGGAGAGCTTGAAATACCACTATTACGAATAAATACCACTCTTCTCAGCCAATCGAATTGCAGGATTTGCTTAGGTCATATTATTAATTTCATAATTGCATTAATTCCAATAAACTCGTTCCCTGTCCCCTGCTCGTTTAGGTAATGGCTAATGGTCAAGCCGCTTGGTAACGTAAAGTTAATTAAATGGTTTAAACTAATTTTAAAAGTCATAAATCAAGTGAAGATTAAGTGAACTGCACTTTTGCTCCATAACATAACTCCCCTCCCTTCGAAGCACTCGTCCTCGAGTGGAATCAAAGAAGGAAGAAGGCAAGCTATGACAAAAGACGGTAAAAGAGATAGTGAAGAGATTAATGTCCCACGTGAGTAAATGCGATTATGAGAGAGTAAATATGTAATACTGATTATACTATAAATATAGGTTAATAGACATCATTAACCAGGGCGACCAAGTGAGGTGGCACCCGAGGGGGGGTGGTTCTGAGCCATGTACTCATGCCAGCCAGGAGGGGGTCGCATGACCACCTAGGGGTCGCCTACGGAACCGAGTGCACGTGGGCCTGGGGCAACGGGTACGATATTTCGTAACCGTGCACGTGGCTGCTCCGGCATACGATTGTGTTGGAACCCCGGAGGTTCCTCCTGGTAGAACTCCGAGTGTACCCTTCGGTTGTCATCTCTACCATGGTGGTAGTAGATGTGGAAAAAACGAAGGATATTTCCGTTTTGGCGAGGCAATGGCTCGCCCTTATTAACTGGAATGAGTGAAGCGCGGCAAAACGGGCAGACGCGGTGTAAAGGCGTAAATTAGAACGCCTTTGCGAGACAGGATTCATGAAGGTATTGCCCGCAGCATGGGATTCGCATTGGGGTCTCTTTCTGTTGCTCGTCGTAACAGATGGTACACTGTGCCTGTTTGTCTTGCACGCCCCCCCCCCCCCCCCCCCCCTGCCCTAAGAACGTTATTTTGTGACATTTTTCGATCGCTATTGAGTTATTCTCTAATTTCGAATTTACTGACAGCTAGTAGGCTAAATTATATCCGAACTCGATTACCCTCTATAGTTGCGCTAGTCACAAGTATGTCCTCAGGATATCGAGCAAAGGCACAGAGCAGTACCCGCCTGGCTTTGACCGAGCCATAACAACTGGGCAATGTGGACTTATCGTACCACATCCCAGGGGTCAATAAATATGATAGTAGTTAAATATAATTACTCAATCAGAGTAGAGTGTATACTAGGTGCATGTCTGGCGAGGCCCTCCATCACACAGACTGAGCTAATACTCTCTTAACGAATTTTAAGTATAGTGTTAAATATACTTAGCTCTATTGGTTGGAATTCCAATACGTTGATTGAGTCAAAGTACAGTTATAGTTCTATATACAGTCTTCTAGTGACGCGTGTCACTTTCGAGGGGGCTGAATGGTTTTACTACAGGCGATGCAGTTGTCTGTGGTGCCATTCACAACAATCATTTCCATGGGTGATTGAGGTGTTTCTGGTGGTTCAGGTACAGGTATAAGTCTGTATCTGAATTGGTGACAACATCGGCACAACATAACAATGAACACGATGCTGTTGAGGGTGGCGATGGTCAGTCCCAATTACGCACATACTTCGGCAGTGGTAGTAACCTTAGCGTCATGTATATTTTTTATGTTCTCTCGCACCTTACGAAGCTGTTGAGATAACTGTCCGTCTAACATGTTGTAGGTATGGTCCAACTGTTTCAAAGTTGTTTTGTTCAGTTCAAGGGGAGCTGGTATGTGGATCCCCTTATAGTTGAGGTTTAGGTGCGTAATATGTGCAGCTGCATTCCAGGGTATGTACTTAATCGACCCTGGTTGAACAAGAGGCACTAGAACTTCAAGTCGACGCGGACACTTAGATAGGCCAGTCTGCATACCCTGAAAGGTGACGTTGCAGGGAAACTGGTAGATAGCCAATGGTGACAATTCCATTGGTTCTGTGATTAATAGCAGGTGTCCAGAAGTAGTTGATATGAAGGTGCGGCCACCAAGATGTAACAATGGAATGAGGTGAGAGCAATCGTCTGCTGGTTGATGATGTCGCGGGAAGGTCATATGGGACTTTGCTGACCAAGGCAAGCCAAGCCATATGAGGTCGTGTAATGGGCGTAGGATGTGGCAAGGACACAGCAGTGAGTTATCCTGTTGATGACACTTCACAAGGGAATCCGCCTTAACATTAGCCTTTGTGTCAGGGCAGGTTATTAAAATTAAATTATATACTTAGCAGGCGACAAGTACTCAACTGCACAGAGTGCCTTATCACTTGTCAACTGGGAAATTAATTTAGCAACGTAATCTAATGTGCACGTGCCGTCATCCTAGGATACTATTGGTTGCTAAGATGTAATAAGCTTGTACTTTGCTGTACACATTTGAGTATAAGACGTAAAATTACTACTAAAGTTATCGAGTACATTACTTGGATACTTAAGTAACTAAAGAGATAAGCTTACAAGGCACGCGACCATGTAAAAGTATTCCAACAAGGTCGTTGCTTGTTTTAGTTTTACGAGTTTGAATCATACGATGACGCAGTAGAATAATATTCATCCAGAGAAAGGAGTTAGCAGTATTCGTAAACAACTTCGTTCTCACGAAACTAATCCAGGTGTTTACGAGTAACTATTTAATCATGTAATCCTTAGTTAATAAAAGAAGGTCAACTAACAAAATAAATATCTTTGTTTACGTTATCAATACTTGTACACTGTACAAAAGAAGTGTGCCAGTACATATGTACCACTTACTGGCCGTATTGTACTTCAATGGGCAAGCCGCTTGGTAACGTAAAGTTAATTAAATGGTTTAAACTAATTAAGTCATAAACCAAGTGAATATTAAGTGAACTGCACTTTTGCTCCATAACACGAACATAAAATTCAGATGTGATTTATTTATTTATTTATTTATTATTATTTGCTTGTTTCAGTGAAATATTGGAAAAAACATAAAAATTAAACACAATCTTGACAACGCACTGATGAATGTGAAAAAGCACATGGTATCATTCACATATGGTAATTCCATCGCACATTTATTTCTTCCCTAGCAAGGTTGGGTTTTTCTTAATATATTGATATTTCCCAGAATGCAGCCGGCTTTCTTCCTGCAGTTTTCATTTGGTCTTCTCTAATATGTTTCAGTCACAAAAACAACTATAATAAATTGTAATCTATTTTAATCAATGATCTTAGTAATAATTAATGGCGCTAAGAGTGTGACAATGTGAGCATGTTGGGTAACAATGCATATGAATAGCTTTATGTGAACTTTCGTAGTTTTGTGCTAAATATAACTGTGACAGCCATGTTTATTTATTTGTATATTATCCCAAGTATTAAATAGAACATGAGTAAACAGAGTGCAAATTAGATCGCAAATAGTCGGTTTTACACAGGACAGTGGTTATATATATAATATAGAAATGAAGAGGTTGTATTTATGGAAAAGTATAATCAAACAAACAATACTAGCGAACGGATATACGAAATGTATCATGCACGTTGTATGGCTGGGGACTAGCAACGCTATCATCACAATAAAAACGATAGGGGTTACCCCAAAACCAACCAATGCCACGAGCAGGTGATGTTTCAATAACGATTGGATACGCTACCAAACGAGCCCTTCCATTTATGGGATTGCGACTCCATTTGTTAACTTGCACTTTTCCCGCGCTATCTTTGCCCCATTTATCACAATTCTGAGCCAGAATTGACGTGTCCTCGGGAAGTCTGTCAAACGAGCCACAAGCGTCAGGGAAAGTAGTCAGGGCAAATGCATCGTCGGTAAAATACCGCACTACTTGCTGGCCAGCGGTGTTGTTCGTGGTCATGATGCTCACCACTCTATCCACTGATTTCTTATGGCAATAGAAATGAATCTGGTGAAATCCCATCTTGTGGAGGATATCCAACATGGCGACTCCGTAAAGGCAGGACGTTCCGGTCATATTTACTGAAGGCGGAAATGACGACATAGGTACTATAGTACGCGGTTTTGTTAGGTAACGTTTGACTTTGCAGGACTGTTCTTCTGACTATCGTCCAGCCTCCTGAAACATAGTGTTTTTTTTTTAATTTTACATATTTTTTGTTTGTTTTAATAGTCGACGCCAACTGAATGATCCCAAAGAAGAGAATAAATTAGAATATTTATATTATTAAATAGAGCATTATTGAGTAATCCGAAAGAAAAGAAAACGTAAAAGTTTGCAAACAACAGTTTGCTGTCGATGGTCACAGTTTGTGACCGAAATATTCAATAACATGTTCGCTTATCTTCTCGTACCTTCTTTAGTATCTGATTGCATGGCACGCTTTTATTTGTTCTTTGTGGGGCTTTAGTATCCCAGTATTGCCCAGCTCATTACGAATTAAAGGGTAATACATACAGATATTGACCCGGGCTATATCTAGTTATTATAAACCTCGTTCTATTATGATTATCTCGATCATCTATACGTGAGTATTAGGCCTCGGCCACATTAAGGCACCGTTCAGGTACACTACTCCATTTTCGTTTGAAAACGCATCGTTTTTATATAGTTATATATCCTCAAGGGAATCGAAAACAACTAGCTCATTACAAGAAACAATAGGAAAACGCCTACGGCGTCGGGAATTCCAACCACTAATCAACCTCATAGCCATGCTATTACTTATAATAATTACCTCCATCTGTGTCCATATCACAGAAACCTTGAATCGGGGTACCTGTGTCGGGAGGGTCTAACCAATATACGCCTGTCCCCTTAGAATGACTGCTGACCAGTATATCTAGACATGACTTAGCTGGACGTGCCTTCGTACCTTTCAATGGTTCTACAACAAAAAATATATACAAAAATGATAACATATATAGAGTAAGCACGACTGTATATGTGACCACGTGTTGCATCGAGATGACAACAGTTGCGGTTATAATCATAGTAGCGATTGTAATTATGTTGGCAGGCAGGGCCGTACACAGCACAGGGGCAGGGGGGGGGGCAGTTGCCCCCCTAGCAGGTCGGAAAAGATACCAAAAAGTGCTGAGAACTGTACTATTTGTATTTATTTTTTGCTGTTTTATGTATGTACTGCCCCCCTTGGATAGCAACCACAGCTATGCTACGATATACTGATTCCTGCTGTACGACAGGGACGTGTTTTTCAGTCTTCCAGCACTAAAACAGAGTAACAAACGATATTGGCACTTACTTGGAGTTCTGTTGTCCATGATTGTCGAGTAAATACTGTTTTGTCTCTCTTTATAAATCTCTGGTAATGTCTCCTTATTCTGTGCGTTCAGCTCACATTTCTTTGTTACCATGTGAAAGTTCATGCTCATACAATTCAAGTCGTTTTGGCATTCCAGAAAACAAAGGGCATACGTCATCGTTATCAGCGTTTTGAACTCTGTACCATTCAGAGCAAAGCCATGTTCTTCCCGACTGGTAATTGGCTTGCAATATTCCGGATAGATGTTTTTGATTTCCAACAACACAGAAACAACAAACAAATGGTATTGAAAACCCTGAAATTAAAAACTAAATCAATACCTTTTTAAAAATCAATCCCTGGATATTGAAACTACAATAACCACAGTGACCAGGTTGGTGATACAACATATATAAGTTTATGAGAAATGAAGTCAAACTTTTGTATTCACGTGCCAGAAATAGATAAAACACAACATTTAGAAAACGATGTTCATCTAATTTACACGAAAATTATGAACGATTTTCACATAATTTATATTGTTTTTTTAGGAAATTTCAATCTCGTCCCCAGAGCCTGCGTTACTTTCGGCCAGCGGCGAAGAACGTATGCTCTGGCGTAATCCATATTTGGGAACAGGATTTCTTGTTCTTCCGGTTTTAGAGTGCACGCGCAAGTTATAGCACGGCAGTTGGTTATTGTCGATTCAAATTGTCGATTCAGGTTTCAGTGGAATCCATCGAAGGGTTTCATTAGGGAATAGAGTACGCTTTAAAAGCACTTGGTAAAGAAGATATAACAGTGAAAGAAGCGCAGTATCTGAAGTCTTTATTAAAAGCAGTGGTTTTACAGCAGAAGGATACGCGAACAGTTCTTCCTACGGGTTTATTTGAATCTACTGATCATCTTCGTCTTCTCTGGTTATTGTGTCTCCTTCAAATGTATTTCTTTTGAATCTTTCGCCTTCGTATGCACCTCGATTGGCACTTTCAGTTGCTAGCCTAAAGAATATTAGGATTTATATACGATCGACATATGTACTTTGAATAACCATCACCGGGAACCATCATCTTCGTGTAAATTTTGAGCTTCGCTTGAAAACTTTTCAAGACACTTCGAGATACATATAAGCTTGGATAAACTGGATTTTTCTCTGTGCTTAGATTCAGATTAGATATTTATTGCAGAGGCATGTGTTGAAACACGAATGAATGAAACCGTTGAAAAATGTTAATTTTTGTTTTGAACGGAAGTTGGGACACCGGGCTGTTTTGACAACTCAATTTTCATTGGATATATTTCATTTCCGGAATCTTGCGCGTGCGTAGTTTCTAAAATGGAATAGCCAATCAAATTCTCTCAAAAATGGATTATGCCAGAGCCTACGTTCTTCGCCGCTGGCCGAAAGTAACGCAGGCTCTGGGGACGAGATTGAGGAAATTTAACCAGCCAATGGCGAGCGCGCGCATGGTATGTCGGGATTATATTCACGAGTTGTTTGTGTCACAACACGAAAGAGCGAGGAACGAGCGAGAAAGTGTTTTACACCAACAACGAGTGAATATAAACCCGTACAAAAACATGAAAAAAAGAACTATGTTCACATAAATTACACTGGCCACGGAGCGATGGTGTAAGTTCTGTGTAAATTTGGTGTAAATGATTATAAAACACTGCAATTGATTATTTTCCGATGATGTCGATTCAAAATAACCGTGCGAATTTGATAGCATTTCATCGAATTTGTCATTTACTTGATTTTAAATTGAACAAGAAAACATAGAATTGCCTCTTTAAACCATATTCAATAAAACGCAAAGAGAAATAGGATTTTTTAGTAAAAAAAGAGTGAAGATCGAGTGAAAAGTTATTTTCATTTCAGCGGGTGCTCGATGGCGTGTGATTGCGTGATATTACGCGCGCTTTTATGGATACTTTCGCTTTCAATCAATAAAAACTAACCAGTATTTCCCAATTTTCGTGCCATTTTGTTAGAATTGCGATACAAAACTAAACGCGATTTTGAGACGGCATTATCGGTTTATAATGATGGCGTTGGGAGAAAATATATTCCAGGTGTTGGCTATGCGACTCCGCCACTGAATACCGAATATATTTTCTTCCAACGCCACTTTATAAAACGACAATGCCGTCTCAAAATCTCGTTTAGTTTATAATGATAACTGTGCTCTATATGTGAAAATTATTGAGATACAAGATATCTAATGAGATGCAAAGTATGAAACATCGCTTTTTTTTTATTATATATCAGAATCATCAATTTTAGATTAGTATCGCTTCCAGCAAGGCTAAAACAATAATATTCAGCACTATTTTGTGCTTAAACAGTTGTATTTTGCAATCGAGTGTATACACCTATTTCAAAAAACGTTGGCATCTGAAATCTGAATCTGAAATCTGAGACCGAGAGGGATTGTAAGGCACAAGTCAGAACTTTATTATTATTGTGGGTATAAGTTGTGATCTATCTTGTAATTACTGGAATATGCCACGATATTTAGGCGAAGACCTGCGTTGGCAAATATTGTGGCTACGAGTGTTTCTAGGTCACAGATTCAGATTTCAGATGCCAACGTTTTTTTGAAATAGGTGCATAAGGAGCCAGAACCAAGTTATAATGGTCACAATGGGGTAGCGCGGTTGCTATCGATCGAATTACTATATATCAACATTGTCTTTCAAAGGCCAATTAATTAAGTTGTTTGCCTTCTTTCCGTAGCAATACATTTCTGTGTACTCTCATCAAATGAGTTCTGACAAGCGAGCGCGATTTTGAAGTTGTAAATAAAGTTACTGAGCCGTGTTGATCGAGGCCGTGGGATCGATGCGGCAATCACTGATAAACAGGGTAGGAACTGATCGAACAGCAGAATTTGTGGGCAATCAACAAAATATTCCAAAGAGCTGTGCTTGCTCTCTGTTTTCCTCTGCAAATCAAGGCAATTTCGCTTGCATGATGTAAATGGCGCGCAAATAGATCATCGAGTATTTGATGGAGGCGACCAAAGAAGAAGAGGTTTACGTTCACATGTGTCTGAGCTATTGTGTTCTGGCTGGGATTCTTAGGCAGAAACCCAACCTCATGTGTTAACGACCAAGAGCTCCAGAATCTCATGTTCGTGTAGCCAACTCGTTCGGCGATCTTAATAATTATAATACAGAATCGTCGCCATCTTTCCCGCCAAAATGTAGCGATTAAATGCAAGCTAAGGGAGTTCTTTCAGAAATTATCTCCGAAGATAAAGATGCCTATCCAACAAAAGTACGTGGAATCATTTTGTACTACCTACTGTATTTTAAGCTCCAGGTACTTAGGATCCCTGATGAATGTTAAAATATATGGCAATCCATGTAAAATCTAACTTGCCTTCCGAAGGTAAGTTTAATTGATGATCTGCGCATACATCCGATCATTCTTAATGCCCGCAATATTTTATTTCAATTCCCGATTGGCCTCGATCGTGACACAGTCACAGGGATTGCACTGTAACTTAGCGCTAACTTCATATTAGAATAAAATGCAACTCTACTGAGCTGGGCCGGGAATCAGTTTACACTGATAAATCGCCCTCCGTAACAATCATGTAACACCAAACTGCATCTCTACTGAGCTGGGAATCAGTTTAAACTGATAAATCAGCCCGTAACAATCATGTAACACCAAACTGCATCTCTACTGAGCTGGGAATCAGTTTATACTGATAAATCAGCCCGTAACAATCATGTAACACCAAACTGCATCTCTATACTGAGCTGGGAATCAGTTTATACTGATAAATCAGCTCGTAACAATCATGTATAACACCAAACTGCATCTCTACTGAGCTGGGAATCAGTTTATACTGATAAATCAGCCTGTAAACAATCATGTCAGTATACTGCCAAGCTGCATCTCTACTGAGTATATCAATATGCCGATCCTTGTACATATCTATACAATGTTGTAATACGTCCTAAATTTATAATTTTCCTCTTATTATGTTTTTTATGGCCGAATACAAATGGCTTTAGAGTCATTGTTGGTATATATCACGTTCAATATATGTAAATACATTTGTTCTCGATCGGTTTATTCATATAAACGTTGACAATCACTTGCCATAATTTTGTCGCCTGTGGTTCTCTGTTATAGGCGTAGTGTCAAGAGGAATCTCAAATATGCGGGAAAATTTCCCGCATATCTTTGGTAACTAAGACGTTCTGGCTCGTTATGATACAACTAGCAGGGGCGTAGCGTGCTTTTTTTGCAATGTACGCACATAGCAACGAGCGCCGAAGGCGTGAGCTTCTAGGGGGGTGAGGGGCATGCCCCCCTGAAAATTTAGAAATCTAGAGCCTTGGAAATACCATTTTCTTCGTTTTCCAGCGGACTTTCTCGCTACATAAATACATAGTAAAATGCATTTATCACTCAGTTTTATGGGGGAATTTATGTAAAGGTTATATAAAGGATTCAGAAAAGGATTTATGTAAAGGTTGTGTAAATGATTTATGAGTATTGGTTAAAGGATTTATGTAAACAGGTTATATATACCGCTACCGTTATATATAGCGATATAATAACCCGAGGCGAAGCCAGTTTTTTGGTATTTATTTTGTTTGAAACTGTACTAACTACAATCATCATTATACATGCCTACAATGACTGACTGAAAGGGGAAATGTATTGGGGGACACAATCTGACGAGCGGCGAAGGTGCGAGCTCGTAGTAGGATGCGCGGGTATGCTCCCCGAAACTTTTTTGAGGTATAGGGTCTCCAAAATAGCATTTTCCTGCCTTCTGTGAGTAGTTTCCAGCAAGTAATCTGCCGTGAGCTGTTAAGATTTTGTCCTAGATTTCATTTTATTTTCAATATTTTTATGTTTTTTATAATATATACATATATTAAGGATTTTAAATTGTACGCACGTGCGTACGGGCGTATATGCACGCTACGCCCCTGACTAGCATATAACTTCTAAAACGCTGAATATTATTAATAATTAATGAAGTCTGGTGGAATGTTGTTAGTCTTTTAAAAACTCGACACATGTTTATACTCGTGTTTACATGTACATATCAGTAAATATAATTTACCTTGATTAGATAGTGGTTTCACGTAAGAACGAAACTAGCTTTCGCGAAATAATAATATGACGTGCGTAAAAAAGACTGATGAAGCTGGAGAACTTTTACTGATGTGAGAATATTATTAATAATTAATGAACTTTGGTGGAATGGTGTTAGTATTTCTAAAACCTAAGACGTGTTTTTAATATATCTTTAGATTTACTTGAAATAAGGTACTCGTATTTACAATATTGCATCTTAACAAACACGGCAGAAAAGAAATTAAGAAGTTGAAAATATTATGATTAATGTAACGAAGAATCAAGGACGAGAATTAGAACAAGAATCAAAGTAGAAGTGGAATTAATAATTATTAGTAATGGTAATAGAACTGAGTGGAGTGCAATTTGGTCTGAAATCATACGAGTGATTACAAAATTGCACGACCGCGTAGCGGGAGTGCAATTTGTTATCACGAGTATGATTTCAGACCAAAATTGCACGACACGAAGTTCAATTACCTATTAATCATATTCATTTTGAAATCCTTTCAAATACACTCGTTATATTATATTTAGGTGGTAAGTTGCAATAATAAGAATAATTTTGATGCCTAAAATACAACTCTTTCATTCTAAATTACAAATTACTTTTTATGAAGAATCGTTTGAATTTAATAAAATTAGAGTTTCTGTGCGAAAATTAAAAAAAAAAAAATAATTGGTGCAATTAATGATCCTAAAATACAATTTTTCATTCTAATTTAATCGCACCCATTTTTAATCCATTAGATTGAAGAATCAGAATTTAATAAAATTAGAGTTTCTGTGCGAAAATTAAAAAAAAAAAAATGGTGCAATTAATGATCCAAAATAGTGCAATTAATGATTTAATCGCACCATTTTTAGCCAATTAGATTGCAGGATTTACTAGTGATTTCAAAATGATGATTAATTATTGAAAATTGTAACAATATGCATTATATAAACTAAACACGATCGATTGAAACGACCGTTACTGACTTGAGAAGATTCTAGGAAGGATCGAAACGTATACAGTTTATAAAATACTAATATTAATGACAGAGAAAACCACGTTTTATTTATGAATAATTATTGGTCAAGTGACATCATTAAAAACACTTGTAAAGTCTACTTACTTTGATGGATTTAACTTTCAACAACATGATTTCTTGGTGAGTTTACATCAACGTTTTCTTTTTGACGATAAGGCTCTTTTCAGAACGTGATGTTTACTCGATGCTTTTGACTTTTGTCTGTGTCCGTTTGTCAACCAGCCACACCATCGATCGTTACGCCAAGTTAATGTGCAAGGCGTTTAGAATAATGATACTTAATTAATGACATCTCTCAACAATTGTGTATCGATTTCAAGAGACTCACATTAAGAGATGACGTAGAGCAGAAACAAAGCAAATTGTTTCTCCAGTTTGCTGGGTGCCAATCAGATGGTGATATAATATCAATGTATCAAATGATGGTCAAATTTAAACAATGTCCTTTCATTCGACACACTTGATTGGTTCTTGAATGCCTGTGGTGCAATAGATCAGCGGTCATATGCAAGACACATAGCAACCACATAGCAACCACATAGCAACCACATAGCAACCAAAGGGAGGGTGTTTTCAGCAGAAGCAGCGGGAAATGTATTCTTCCAAAAGATACGAAAATGAAATCGTGTGACTTCGTGGTGTAGTGTACACATTGAAACAATAGACATTTGTCAATGATGTTTAACTACATGTCATTATGCAATTCTTGGTGAATTATTTTATTGCTTATTACTCGGGCCCAGGCCGCAGGCCGCCCGAGTTAGAAAATGCGGATTTCGGTAGTAGTAGTAGTAGTAGTAGTAGTAGTAGTTTTGTTCGGCTTCAAAATGACGAGTATGCGACGTATTTAATCGTATCCGGAGTTTCAAGATTACTCCGCAGATTTGAAAAGATAAAGGAGACACAGGACTCAAGTAGATTATGAATCTTAGTTTTGAAAGCAGCTGTAGATCTTCAAGCTATTAAAAGGTCAGGATTCTAGTTCATCGTTCAATGACTAGAAGTGGTAAAAGGACTAGAAGCTCGCTTAAAATATTTTTTTTTTTTAAAACAAACGCGAGGCCGTTATCGGAACCATCTGACCTATGCAACCTCAAGACGTATCATGTTCGTACTCACCGGACTAATAGTCTCCCTCGTCACTCAACTGTCACTGATTGTCATGACGTCAGAGAAATTATATTGTATTGAAGAAGATGTCCTTGTTTTATTCGACGTTCGAACCGTAACTCGAACCCGAACTCGATTCCAAACTCGACGTTTCGGGATCTGAAGCTAGAGAGGGGGCCTTTACACAAACTCATCAAAATCAAATCAATTGAACTCAAAGTCAAAAGGTAATCAAATGAACTCAAAGGCAAATCAAATGAACTCGACACATACATGTATATACATAGTCTCCCTCGTCACGCAACTGTCAGTCATTGTCAGGTCTCTCCTCGCGCAGCTGACATTGTCCTTGTTCTTCAACCAACTGGCATTCATTTTCAAGTACTTCCTCGAACAACTGACATTTTCCTTTTCACAATGCCCGAGTGAACGCTCATTGAGCGTCTTGTTTTAATTTTACCTACAATACTTCAGTTTCGAGTTGTTTACGCGCCGCTGTACTCCTTGACAAAATACGCGTTCTCGCTGGGGCCCACCAACCCCCCCCCCCCCCCCCCCCCCCCCAAAAAAAAAAAAAAAACGGTCGACGTCATCTGTTTCTGCCACAAATGCATTTTGCATTATAGCTGTACTTGCAAAAAGTATTTTTCGACCAAATTTCGGGTATGGAGTGATATCGGCATGGAGAATATTGTGGTACATTTCTGACGTAATATATCGATATTATGACGTCACTACGCATGTTGCAACATTTTGACGATTTTAAAGATAAGGAATACATTTTAGTTATGTATTGAAAATGAAATAACAGATAATAAGAAGATGAATACCGAAAACAGATTGTTGATAGCATTATTATGGAAGGAGTAATATGTTTTTAAACTTTGACTTTTTTGAATTACGTCATACCATTTGGGAATTTCGAAATTAATAATTTCAATTATAAATTTCAATAATCATAAGATCAAATACCTTGTAAATATGTTGTACTAGTCTATTGCAAAAATATGCGAAACATTTTGAAGCACGAGTTTCTCTTTATCGTTTCTCTTAAACAAAAAACAAAAACTTGTGACGTCATCAAATGACGTCATAATAAATATGTCCTAATATCTTCAATCTGAGACCGAAATTAAAAAATCCAAAACGATACGATCTTAGAAGCCATTTAGTAAAGTACCTTAAAATAAGAATGGATTGATTTAATGAAATAACGAAAAATTTTAACCAAGGGGTTTGTTTTCCTATATCTTCCTATAAACGAGGTTGAGGGGAGGGGTGGGTTGGCCATTATTCAACTTCCTATAACTCAACAACTATTGATGCTACCAAGGAACGGTTTTTAGCTTTGCACTCCCCTGATATATCTGTTTCAAATTCCTACTTCAAAGTATTTGAATTCCTAAATCCAAAAATCGATAAAATATTGCAACATTCATTATGACGTCACAGTAACCCGTGCAATTAAAATGAATGCCAACACTTTTTCGCGTTCTCGTCGGTATTTGTGCATAATTTCCACTGAATTGAGGCTAAGCCTGAGCAAATGCGTCTTTTATCAAGAAGTACAGCGGTGTCTAGACAACTCGAAACTGGAGTATTTAGATACTGTAAATACATAGTGGTATAGAAATTGTGCCGTGGAAGCGTATCCAGACTACAAGTACAGTTTAGTGGTACAATGTTTACAATAACAATGAAAAAATCATATTCTGTCTACAAGTTCAGTTCATGGTACATTGGCATACACCCGATTGAAATATCGTTGACACGTTCAAAAACATAGAAGCGGTATAAGCCCCATGAAATCAAACAAAGAAACCTATCGAACGGATATACGCCATGTGTCCTGCACGTTGTATGGCTGGGGACTATCAAAGTTATCATCACAATAAAAACGCTTGGGTTCATTCCAACGAAAACCAAAGCCACGAGCAGGTGATGTTTCAATAACGATTGGATACGATACCAAACGACCTCCTCCATTTCCGGGATAGCGACCCCATTTGTTAACTTGCACTTTTCCCGCGCTATCTTTGCCCCATTTAGCACAATTCTGAGCCAGAATTGACATGTCCTCGGGAAGTCTGTCAAACGAGCCACAAGCGTCAGGGAAAGTAGTATTGGCAAATGCATCGTCGGTAAAATACCGCACAACTTGCTGGCCAGCGATGTTGTTCTTGGTCATGATGCTCACCACTCTACCCACTGATTTCTTATGACAATAGAAATGAATCTGGTGAAACCCCATCTTGTTGAGGATATCCAACATGGCGGCTCCTATAGGTACGACGTTCTGGTCATACTTATCGAAGGCGGAAATGACATCATAGGTACGATAGACCAGGTGATTAGGCAACGTTGTACTTTGCAGGACTGTTCTCTTGACAATCGTCCAGCCACCTGAAACATGGTAATGATTTTTCAGTTTGGTGCAATCATGTCAGCGTGAAAATATATAACAAAAATATACTAAAGCTTTTTGAAAACGATAAGTAAAACGGTTGAGATCAAGCGATCTCCCACTGCTGCTATATTGTGAGTAGAATTATATTAATTACATAGGCTAACACACCTCGTGCTGCGCGCAATGTTCTACCGTGTTTCTCTACCTTCTGTATGGTCATTACCTCCATCAATGGCCATATCATAGAAACCTTGAATTGGGGTCCCTGTGTTGGGCGGGTCTAACCAATACACGCGTGTCCCCTTAGAATGACTGCTGACCAGTATATCTAGACATGACTTAGCTGGACGTGCCTTAGTACCTTTCAATGGTTCTACAACAACAACATCGAAAAATAGTTATAATCATAGGGTAAGTATGACTATTAACACATGATGCATCGCGATGACTTTAGTGGTGGTTATGACCATTGTAGTAATTGCAGTGATTGTTATCATGACGGTATATATCATTAGTGTTGCCTACAGAGAGGGGTTTTATATTTGGCAGGGTTTTGAGCCTTCCAGCACTAAAACAGGGTAACAAACTATATCATCACTTACTTGGAGTTCTGTTGTCCATGTTTGTCGAGTAAATACTGTTTTGTCTCTCTTTATAAATCTCTGGTAATGTCTCCTTAGTCTGTGCGTTCAGCTCACATTTCTTTGTTACCATGTGAAAGTTTATGCTCATACAATTCAAGTCGCTTTCGCATTCCAATAAACAAAGGGCATACGTCATCGTTATCAGCGTTTTGAACTCTGTACCAATCAGAGCATAGCCTTCTTTTTGGTTACTTCTGATTGGCGGACAGTGTTGTGGGTAGATTTGTTTGATTTGCCAGGCAACAAAAACGACAAACAAATGGTATTGAAAACCCTGATATTAACTAACTAAATCAATATATTGCTGATTAAAGTATAAAAGATAAACCGAAAAGGTGCATCTTGTACCCAAAATATAGGTCACAAAGAGCGGTGAGGATTGTACAAATTAAAAACATAATAATAATAACACAGTGACCAGGTTGGTGGTACAAACAATAAACGCTAATGAGAAAGTCAAAATTTAGATCAAAAATATATATTTTAAAAAAACATGTTCAAAACCATGTAAGTCTAATTTGCAGGAAATTTGCAAAATGATTGTCACATAATACTCCAGTTTCGAGTTGTTAAGCGACGACCGCTGTCCTTGACAAAAGACGCATTTGCTCAGGCTTAGCCTCAATTCAGTGTAAATTATTCACAAATATCAACGAGAACGCGAAAAAGTGTTGACATTCAACAATATAATTGAAACCATTTTTAATTGCACGGGTTATTATCTGCATTGAGGCTAAGCCTGAGCAAACATGTTTTTTGTCAAGGAGTACAGCGGTGTCTAAAAAACTCGAAACTGGAGTATTAACAGGAAATTTACACGAAATTTAACCAGCCAAGAGCGAGCGCTCACATGGTGTAACTTTTGTTTTGCCGATACGGCGGCCATATTGAATTATGGGATGCCTAGGGGGCAAGCTAGTAACCATTTGGCCATGAAAAACTACGAATACTTAATTTAAAGCAATTAATTTAATTTGAACAAAATTATACAACAATACACCACACATGTAGATGTAGATGTAGATAGTAAGTCATACAACACTATGGTTAACAATATATTGACGCGACTCCACACTGTACGTACAGTTCTTGGGTCATTTGCACCCTGAGCATCCCATAATGTATTAGCCAAAACAATAGAATCAAAAATGGCCGCCGTATCTGTAAAAAGGTCTATTGCGTCAGAATGGTTATGAAGTCCAAAGAGTCTGACAAAGAAGCCAACATGGAGGTTGAATAGGTCCATCACGCTACATTGACTAAAACAAATAAACCAGTTGAAAATTTCAAATCACAACATATATTTTAGACAGCACAATGCATATTAGAACGACACAATAGACAGTGAACAGTATGATATGCCATGAATACATTACATTAAGTGACTGCTAGCTATATTGAAATTTCAGCCAATTAAGCCAAAGGGCCCGTGATCACTCAACCATAGCATGACTGTCTAGCATATGAGTCTAGAACAATATGGGGGAAAACTATAATAATAAGATAATAATGGAGCACATTCATTATCGATCATGATATCCGGTCGAACAAAACAACGAAGTAGTGCTTAATTGTCTTTATTTATGGGAGAAGTAGGTGGTATCATTGGACTACCTTAACTTCATTACTTTGAAATTAGCTTATATTTATTGGATACATATTTCTCTTTGTTTCACGGGTATAATTTATGCACTCTGTATGCGAATAATATTGTGTTTGTGCAAGGTCACGGCTGGAAAAAAAATACACATGTAGGACACTGATGTTTGCTGGGTTTCAAAACCATTGATTTGACTAAATTCTGAAATCTGAATATAATTAAGAATTAATGAACTTTGGTGGAATGTTGTTAGTCTTTGTAAAACCTGTCACCTGTTTATAATATACCCTTAGATTTACGCGAAATCACAGGTTACTCGTATTTACACTGAAATATCATATCAGTAAAGATGTTTCACCTTCACCAGAGTCTTTTTCACACACACACCATCCTTTGATGTCATCCATTATTGCATGATATTAGCGAACTGAGAATGTTCGTGTAAGAACGAAACTAGTTTTCGCGAAATAAGATTATGATGTGCGTGAAAAAGACTGATGAAGTTAGATAACTTTTACTGATATGAAAATATTATTAATTAATCGTGTTGGAATGGTGTTTGTATTTCTGAAACTTGGCGTACACCTGTTTTTAGATTTACTCGAATTACTCGTATTTGCATGAGATATCTCAACAAACACAGCAGAACATAAAGAAGTTAAAAAATATTAATGTAAGGAGTAGTATTGGACGAGAATGAGAACACGAATCAAAGTAGAAGTGGAATGAATAATGATTTACCAAGCGACATCAATAAAGAAAAGTTTAAAGTCTACTTACTTTGATGGATTTAACTTTCATCAACATGATTTCTTGGTGAGTTTGCATCAAATTTTTCTTTGTGACGATAACCTCTACTCAGAACATGATGTTTCTCGATGCTTTTGACTTTTGTCTGTCTCTGTCGACCAGCCCCACCATCGATGATTACGCCAAAAAATATCGTCGTGTGTCTCAAAAACATCTATCGTTTATACATTCTTGTTGAGAAAAACCTGAATGAAAAGGTTCAAAAGTACGACAAAAACTGTAGAGTTGGCTACCTGACTTCGTGCTCCATTCATCAAGTTGTAAAATATTTCAGAAAGTTTGACGACGTCTTCATTGAATCAGCTCAGCTTTTCTCACTTTTCTTCGTCTTTCGTGTTCACAGGGTACACAAACTAACAAAGGAAGCATTCTTCTGTAATTTTCTGACAGAAAATAGCATTCTTCAAAACGATTTTCCTGTCAAAACACTTTTTAAACGGCGAAACGGCACAGATAAGTTGTCGAATCGCTTTGCCATTTTGATTTCTTTCGCAAGATTGGATTGGATGGTGAGCCATTTCTGATGTTTTCAGGAGAATTGCACATTTGATCAATGAAAACTTGCGTAAAGAAAACCGTGTAGTTATTTTATAAAAGCAATACAACACATTTTCCGTGTTTATATTCACTTTTACAAACACGCGGGATGTTGGGAGAACACTCGAAAAAGTGTCGCCGGGAGGCTCGTGATTTTCAAACTTTTCTCGTGTTCTCCCAACATCCCGCGTGTTTGTAAAAGTGAATATAAACACGGAAAATGTGTTGTATTGCTTAATTAATGGCATACACCCTGGGAACCATTGTGTATTATTTTCAATAGACCCACATTGAGAGGTATAGTATTGATGGCGTAGGTATTTAAACAAAGCCAATTGTTTCTCCAGTTTGCTTGGTTTCATTCAGCTAGCTGGTGAAAGTCCATGTATTTCCTGATCTCATCTCAAATGGAGGTTAAACATAAGCACTTATTATTTCAGTCGGGACAGTTAGTTCTCGAATTCCTGCGATATTATTGATCATCTGCGATAGGCTCTTAGCAAGCACATATCAACAACATAGCAAGCACATATATAGCACATATATAGCAACCAAAGGAAGTATTTTTAGCAGAAATAAATATAATATCAAATAAAATAGGCCGCGATCTGTTTTCGTATTCGGTTAAATTTTCTTTTTGCTTCAGTTGACATTTCAAAACGAAAAGTAAAGGCAAATAAGTACAACATGTAGCCCCAGGGGGGGTACTCAGGGGAATCAGTGACGGGGAGGTGCGAAGGCTTTTTTTGGGTTTGAAATTCGCGGCTTGGGACTTTTTTTGGGATTTCATTTTTCTGGTGGACTTTTTTTGATATAAAGATTTTGTCAAGGACTTTTTTTGGGGTTGATAAAAATGATATCCTACCATTCTCGATTTTATGCGGAGACAAATTGGAGTTTCTCCCCAATTGAAAGCTGAATAAATGCAGAATTCAATAAAACAATTAGTTTTTAGAACAAAAAACAGTATATTTGAAATAGGTAAAAAAGTTCAGATTTTGACATCACTATCATCGCCGAGGTCCCATACAGCCGCAATTTATCGGAAATCCTCGACTAATACCTTTATAAGCTCATGAGATATAGCTTCCCAAAATGTGTCTCCGTTTATTGATAAATTAACCCGTTGCGTTTTTATATGGTCCTAAACTTCGAGCTCTTCAAAAACTGGAAAACACTTTACAAAACAAGTTATAACTTTCGACGAAAATTGAATATTAAAATTCGGAGACACATTTTTGAAGAATATTTATCTGACAAAGTGTCTACCAAATTTCAGCTAAATCGGATAAAATTCCTTTGACCCGGAACTCAAAATGTGCGCTTGATTCCTTGGTATTTTGTTTCCGAAATAAAAGGCAAAAGAGTTTTCAAGTCAAGTGGTGCCTTTGTTTACACAAGCGTGGATAATCCACCACAAATATGTGATCCAATACCTGATGACATATGAATGGCATTCATAAGTAGATCGCCTTACAGTACGTAGCGTTCGTAACACAACGAGGCAGGAAAACATAGTTACTGTTGGCGGAAAATACGAGCACTTTGACCGTGTGTGGTTTAGCATCGTTATTCAAGGATGTTTTGAGTGAGCAGTTACGATTTTTGGATACTTTCTTCGCATCTGAATCTTTGTGGAAAGTATGTTGCATGAGTGCTGTTGACAGCTTGCTTGTCAACATCTTTTTGCATCAAATGAAATCCAAAATTCGTTTTTTGATCTTAACTTTTTAGGAAAAAAATATTTTTAGATTCTGTTTTTTGGAGATGATAGATAATGTTCAATTTGATTTGATTGTCAAACAAAATCAAAACCGGTGGTTTGAAGTATTTTTTGGGATACCCTGATACCATAAGCAATTCCAGGTCGTGCGAGTTCGAATGTTCGAAAGCCGGCTGAATTAGATTCCCAAGGAAGCACCTGGAGATCACAGTAAACTGTAATACTCAGAGAGATACAGCTCTTGCGGGCCAAGTTTCTCTGCTGCTTCCAGGACGCCAATCATTTAAGCAATTCCAGGTCGCGCGAGTTCGAATATTCGAAAGCCGGCTGAATTAGATTCCCAAGGAAGCACCTGGAGATCACAGTAAACTGTAATATTCACAGAGATACAGCTCTTGCGGGCCAAGTTTCTCTGCTGCTTCCAGGACGCCAATTAGACACGTAGTCAAGTGCGAATTGAAGTGTTGTTCCCGCCAAAATAGTTATTTGCCGTTTTCGAGTTAAATACGATTTCAAGTCACAATGAGCACCGAGAAAAGGTAGCCTGAGCAAAATATATTTCCATTTGAGCAAAATAGACCAAATAAAATATAAAAATGACGGCAAAATGACCGACTTTACAGAGCCGATGTGTTATCGTGTGGAGAAAGCCCGCGAATATGATTTACAAAGGCTCATGACCTTGGAAATCGTGTTCCGGTATGTATCATGTTCCCACCGTGTTAAGTATTAAAAGCGGCTGTTTAACGTTATCAACAATGTACAGATTAAGACAGTGTTGAAATACAACTATTTTATTTTAACATCCGTCTTTAATAAATCAACGAAAAAAGATTACCTACGTTTTACGGTTAACTAAAATACTTCTAGTAAGCATTTCTAATATCGAGTTAAGGTGGAACAATTTCAGCAGTTTGGCCTCTACACAACATTCTTTTAAATAACCCCTTCCACAAACCCCATACGTTAGATCGTATTTCCTTGCTTATGAACCCATACAAGAATGGGTTGAGAACTGAATTCAGTGCGCCAAGATAACGAGTAATTAATAAACCTCTTGGAGAAACAGATTCGGGAGTTAGAACAATTAAACTCTTAACAACGAAAGGAGGACCACAACACAACACAAACGAAATAAACATTAAAATAACAAGAACAGTTAATCCGTACTCCCTATCTGCTGATTCTTCTAACCTAGTTCCTTTCGCGTGGCGCTCATTCTGTCTTGACTTCGTGTATTCATTTACTTCATTGGATGTGCTAGGTATTGATGGCAATTTAGTTGAAGTGTGTTCATCAGCTTCTTCTACTAAACTATGATTGATTTTTCCAGTTGTTTCGATTTCTTTATCGTTCTTTGTTTCGACTTCCTGAATTTCATCGACATACTGTAAATGAACTACGTCTTCTATGTTGGTTTTCTGCTCTTGGTTGCCTGGTTGTTTGCGATGCATATTCTTGTAATTCTTTGATGGATTCTTTTGAGAATTCAGACTGATTGATTCCACCGCATTGTGAACATCAACCTCCACTTTAAACGTAACGCTTCTTTTACCTAGTGGAGTTTCATTTTCTTCAATCATCTGATTGTCTTCCACATCTGTTTTCCTTGCGTACGTACCATGTACACCGACTTCAGGAACTTCAGAGTTTTTTCCTTCTGCCTTCGAGAATGTCAACTTGCCTGAAGATGCTAGCTTGGCTTCAACTGTCTGTTTTCCCCTTTCTTCTCGATGACTGATCTTCTTACGGCTAATCAAAATCTTCACTGTGCTTGTAAAAACTATAGCATTCAGCAACGTACATTGGTAGTGCAAAGACGAGGGAGAAAAACGTGAACCAATTGTATGGATATTTACTGGAATTTAAACCACACCAACACTGTCCATAAATCACTTCGTACTGACCCCAGCCAAAGAAGGACGTCAATGAGAGAATCAAGCACACACACCAAGCACCAAGGCATATTCGATTCACAATGGACGGGAAAACGTTTGCACGATAGTGAAATGGCTTCAATACGCTGTAGCAACGAGTAATTGCCATGATAGTTATCAAATACATGGATAAGGCAATGGACAATCGACTGCAAAATGCAGTGAATTGGCAGAGGAATGGCTTGAAGATTAGCGGACTTCCAAGCACCAAAAGGAAAAGGTAAGGAACTAGTGTTACAAAAAACAAGAAATCTCCAACAGCCAAGTGAAGGATCAACAAATTACCGACTGACAGGCGACGACGTTTACGAACCAATACGATGATGATGGACCCGTTTAGTAAAAATCCCATCACTAAAATTATTATAGCTAATACCACCCTCTCGTACTTTAGATTACTGCAGTTGTTGAGGCTTAGTGATGGTGCAGACGAGTTTGCAGACATCGCAACGAAGTTGTTTCTCACGTACGTTGAATAAGAAACGTCCTGTCCCGTCCGATGAACATTGAAACTGAATGATTTGGACTAATGGAGAAGACTGTTCAATACTGCTTTGTTAGCCTTTTCAAAACGGAAGACAAGGAGGATGTTCATTGTGATATTTAGTTCCACTTCTTCCTTTGAATTGCAACCAAGATAATTACGCGAACTTCATGGTTTCATTTAAACATGTTCCTGTTACTCAAACTTTATATATATAATACAACTTTGAGAATATGATTTTTATTTTCTTAAAACGTGTTGACAAAATTAACGTTTAAAAGCCGTCTTACAGTAAGAAAAGCTCAAATGTACATATTGAGGTATTAATTCTAATGAGGATGCTTACAAGAATTAAACCATAATTCAGTGCACGAAATGTTGTGTTTGAATTGAATGAATAAATAATGAATAAACTTTAATTACAGAGGGCAAAACACACGATCGACAGTTACAATTAAAATAATTGTACTGATAACTCAGTGGCCCAAAATGAACTAAAAATTATATATAGGGAATCTAATAAATAGGGAAATAGAATTTTTTTTTTTTGAAGCAATTTTAATCAATCGATGTTGAGCAGCTGCATGCCACGAGAACGTGCAAATCCGACGGTAAAATATTTCCCCGCTGTATTGATTGTTTAAAGTGCCCATAACCCCCTTTTGGTGTCAATTCTAATAAAAAGTACTTGTTTTTAGAAGATTTTCTTCGAGAAAAAAAATATCGATTCCCAGCGATCCAACTCAACACATAATACATGAACAGTTTCTTGACGCCTCATAAATAGGACCATATCATCGCGAACCTAGCTACACTACTAAAAATCCGTTCGAAGACAAGAAATTTAAACTCGGTCGAAGACAGAAAAACGCTGTCGACGAAAAAAAACTCGGAGAATTGTCATGAATACTGCAATTTATATTTTATGTGATCCCTATTTGCATTTGCTGTATTTTCAAGATTCCTCTCGCAATCCCTCTGCCCTGCCCTCCCCTCCACGCACGTCCGCAATACTCGCGCGATCAGCACTTGAACTTCCAGTCTATTTAGATAAATATTAAGGTGGACTTGACTCATAGAAGCAAAGAGGCACGCTTGATTCTCGATTGTGGTTTGCCGTCAGATACCTAAAAGTGCATGGGTTTGTTTTAGATCATGTCTGAGGTAACTTCCGTTTCAGATGATGATTTTTTAAATAATTTACTCGTTATGTTTTATTTGTTTATATATTTATTTTACTTATTTAGATAGTTATTATAATGTTTTTGATGATCCGGCCATGGTCCGGGTGTTTAATAGTAATGACCTAGCTACTTGACATATTCTCCATCTTGATGATATATTATAATTGTTTTAGACGTAAATTTACAATTTCTCCATTGACTTTGCTGTTGAAATGTGACTTTATTATAAGAAAATTATTTTACCCCGTTGTTGAGCCATGTTCAGCCATTGTCCGCCATATTCAAACTCATTATTATTCAAAAAATTATGGGTGGAGCGATGCCCTTTTATAGTGCGCCCTCGTGTTTAAGTGTGAAAATGACGAGAGACTTTACTTTCAGTTTCGTCTTCTTATGTACTGGTATGGTGACGTCATTATCCCAGCATGCAAAGCGCTCCAGTTGTGACAGATTAAGTATGAAAATGACGAGAGACTTTACTTTCAGTTTCGTCTTCTTATGTACTGGTATGGTGACGTCATTATCCCAGCATGCAAAGCGCTCCAGTTGTGACAGATTAAGTATGAAAATGACGAGAGACTTTACTTTCAGTTTCGTCTTCTTATGTACTGGTATGGTGACGTCATTATCCCAAAATGCAAAGCGCTCCAGCGCTCTCTCGGTTGTACTGATGGCAGTGGAAGCCTTCATAAATCATACATCATCAATTATTTATAAGGACTTTTCCTCAGTTTTAGTTTGTTCGTATAATGGTCCAATATATTATGCAGGTTTGTAGAGATGTTTGATCGAGTTTTCCTATTTTCTGGACCTCTTCCATCGCTTGAGATGTTGCATGATTAGGTATGTACGGCGACATATCATCGCTTGGGAACCCTGTGTTGCACGCGCCCGCACCGTGCTTATCTTTGATAATCCATACGTCATCGATGACTGTGTAATTCTGGAAAAATAAAATCGAAAATTCAAGGATGAGGCGATTGAAGTTTGAGAAACGTACTAGCTAACCCCAGGACATAACCTCTATCACTGCGCATGCTCGACGGAGCTTGGCAAAAAGTCGCGCATGCGCATAGAGAAATAAAGGACATTGAGATCTTCAAGAGTAAAGACAGTTTCAGTTCTGAAATCTTAAAATGAATACATTTAGTGGTCTGCGTTTTTGGTGGAGGGACGGTGGGAAGGAGTCTTTCATCTATTCCCTTACCCGTCCCCCGTCCCCCAAAACAGGCAGACAGCGCCAGCTAAGCATATTTTAGAAGTCCAATACACAAACTCACAAAGCGCACATTGTCGTGCTAAAGCGCATGCGCAACCCTACCCAGTCCCTTTCTGACGTACCTTATCAATACTGACTTGTTATAAAAGTAAATGAGTCCTGTTATATACCTTCATTCTTGTCATCCATAATCTAATGTACGGAATGCTGTCCATGGTCCGTAATTCTTACTGAATTTATCGTGACAGTATTTACAGCCCTGGAATTAATGAGAAAAAGGCTCAAGGTTTACTACCGTGATGCAACAGGATGACAAGGTTTACTACCGTGATGCAACAGGATGACAAGGTTTACTACCGTGATGCAACAGGATGACAAGGATTACTACAGTGATGCAACAGGATGGCAAGGTTTACTTCCGTGATGCTACAAGATGACAAGGTTTACTACCGGATGCAACAGGATGACAAGTTTTACTACCGTGATGCAACAGGATGACAAGGTTTACTACCGTGATGCAACAGTATGACAAGGTTTACTACCGTGATGCAACAAGATGACAAGGTTTACTACCGTGATGCAATAGGATGACAAAGTTTACTACCGTGATGCAACAGGATGGCAAGGTTTACTTCCGTGATGCTACAAGATGACAAGGTTTACTTCCGTGATGCAACAGGATGACAAGGTTTACTACCGTGATGCAACAGGATGACAAGGTTTACTACCGTGATGCAACAGTATGACAAGGTTTACTACCGTGATGCAGCAAGATGACAAAGTTTACTACTGTGATGCAACAGGATGGCAAGGTTTACTAACGTGATGCTACAAGATGACAAGGTTTACTACCGTGATGCAACAGGATGACAAGGTTTACTACCGTGATGCAACAGTATGACAAGGTTTACTAACGTGATGCTACAAGATGACAAGGTTTACTACCGTGATGCAACAGGATGACAAGGTTTACTACCGTGATGCAACAGTATGACAAGGTTTACTACCATGATGCAACATGATAACAAGGATTACTACACCTTAGAAAACCATATTCACGAGATCCATTCCTCCTTCAGTGTTTCAACCCTATGCAAAATAAATACGGCCGCCCTTTGACTCCATGTAACTTCTTCTCATTGTTGGGGTACCGTATTCGTCCGCCCTTGGCCGGATTCCCTTACTGTTTGGATGTCCAAAGTTCCAACTGCAGAAGCTACAGTGTTCAAAATGCTGCTGCTAGAATAGTGTCTCTCAATCTGGCAAATTTCAGCATATTACTTCTGTACTAGTAGACCTCCATTGGCTCACAGTTAGCTATCGTATTATTTTCAAGATATTATTGACGGTGTTCAAGTCACTTAATGGACAATCAGTCCTGTTATCTGATAAATCGTCTGGGCCCGGTTGTTCGAAAGCGGGTTAACGCTAACCCAGGCTTAGATATAGCTATTCTGGGCTATTTGATTGGATGAGAGGCTATGTTTAAACCCTGGTTAGCGTTAACCTGCTTTCGAACAACCGGGCCCTGGAGTACAGCAGACCATCAAGAACGCTAGCTACGATCTGTGGCCAAGGATATTTTATTTCAGTCTAGGACTATAAACCAATAATTTTCTTCTTTTGCGCCTATATTATGGAACTGTTTGCCATTTAGTATTTCGTAAATCGCGATCTACATGTACTTTTAAGAAATCTCTTAAAACCCACCTATTTTCAGAATGTTTGAATAGTAAGTTATTATTATTTCCAGTTGAGTAGTTTCTCTATTAACATTGTAAATGGTTTTTCCTAATTTGTTTTCATTACTTATTATTATATTTTTTATTGTGATGATTTATAGTGTGAAGCGCCTTGGACTTTAGGGATATGTGCCGCGCTATATAAATAAAAAATTAGTATTATTTATTATCATTGAGTTGGATCGCTGGGAAACCTTTTTTTTTTTACGAAGAACATCTTCTAAAGTACGTACTTTTTACTTAAATCGACACCAAAAAGGGGGTTAGAAAACATTTTACCAATCGATTTGCAAGTTCTCGCGGCATGCAGCTGCTCAACATCGAATGATTAAAATTGTTTCAAAATAACTCAAACAAAACCTTTCGTTCATTTATGGTTTGATTGTTGTTAGCATCCTCATTACAAGTATACCTCAATGTGAACATGTTAGCATTTCTTACTCTAAGATGGCTTTTAAGCGTTGAAAATTATGTGGTCAATTTTGTCAACAAGTTTTAAGAAAATAAAAATAATGTTCTCAAAGTTGTAATATTTTGTTTTAAGTTTGAGTAACAAGATATGATCATGTTTAATAAATGAAACCATGAAGTTGACGTAATTATCTTGGTTGCAAAGAAAGAAGCGGAACTAAATATCACAATTAATGAACACCCTTCTTGTCTTACGTTTTGAAAAGGCTAACAAAGCTGTAAACAGTCTTCTCCATTTGTACAAATCATTTTCAATATTTATCGGAGCAGAAAGGACGTATCTTGATCAACGTCCGTAAGAAACAACTTCGTCGCGATGTCTGCAAACTCGACGTCTGCACCATCACAAAACCTCAACCACTGCAGTAATCCAAAGTACGAGGGCGTGGTATTAGCTATAATAATTGTAATGTTGGGATTTTTACTAAACGGATCCATCATCATCGTATTGGTTCGTAAACGTCGTCGCCTGTCAGTCGGTAATTTGTTGATCCTTCACTTGGCTGTTGCAGATTTCTTGTTATTTGTTACATCAGTTCCTTACCTTTTCCTTTTGGTGGTTGGTAGTCCGCTAATCTTCAAGCCATTCCTCTGCCAATTCACTGCATTTTTCAGTCGATTGTCCATTGCCTTATCCATGTATTTGATAACTATCATGGCAATTACTCGTTGTTACAGCGTATTGAAGCCTTTTCACTATCGCGCAAACGTTTTCCCGTCCATTGTGAATCGAATATGCATTAGTGCTTGGTTTGTGTGCTTGATTCTGACATTGACGCCCTTCTTTGGCTGGGGTGAGTACGAGTTGATTGAAGGAAAGTGTTGGTGTGGTTTAGATTCCAGTAAATACCCATACAATTGGTTCACGTTTTTCTCCCTCGTCTTTGCACTACCGATGATGCTGAATACAATAGTTTTTACAAGCACAGTGAAGATTTTGATTAGCCGTAAGAAGGTCAGTCATCGAGAAGAAAAGAGAAAACAGACAGTTGATATCAAGCTAGCATCTTCAAGCAAGTTGACATTCTCGAAGGCAGAAGGAAAAAACTATGAAGTTCATGAAATCGGTGTACATGGTACGTACGCAAGGAAAACAGATGTGGAAGACAATCAGATGATATTAGAAGAAAATTATCAAGAAAATCCATCGAAGAATTACAAGAATACTTGTCCCAAACAACCATGCAACCAAGACCAGAAAACCAACATAGAAGACGTAGTTCATTTACAGTATGTCGATGACATTCAGGGAGTCGAAACAGAGAACGAAAAAGAAATCGAACAAATTGGAAAAGTCAATCATAGTGTAGTAGAAGAAGCTGATGAACACACTTCAACTAAATTGCCATCAATACCTAAGGAAATAAATACACGAAGTCAAGACAGAATCATCGCCACGCGAAAGGAAATATGTTAGAAGAATCTGCAGATAGGGAGTACAGATCAACTGTTCTTGTTATTTTAATGTTTATTTCGTTCGTTTTGTGTTGTGGTCCTCCTTTCGTTGTCAAGAGTTTAATTGCTCTAACTCCCGAATCTGTTTCTCCGAGAGTTTTATTAATTATTCGTTATCTTGGCGCACTGAATTCCGTTCTCAATCCATTCTTGTATGGGTTCATAAGCAAGGAAATACGATCTAACGTATGTGGTTTGTGGAAGGGGTTATTTAAAAGAATGTTGTGTAGAGCCCAAACTGCTGAAGTTGTTCCACTTTAAGGTACCCCAAAAAACCTTTCAAACCACCGGTTTTGAGTTTTTTTGATAATCAAATCAAATTGAATATTATCTGCCATCTCCAAAAAAAACAGAATCTAAAAATATTTTTTTCCTAAAACGTTAGAATCAAAATACGAATTTGGGATTTCATTTGATGCAAAAAGATGTTGACAAGCAAGCTGTCAACAGTACTCACGCAACATACTTCTCACAAAGATTCAGATGCGAAGAAAGTATCCAAAAAATCGTACGTAACTGCTCACTCAAAACATCCTTGAATAACGATGCTAAACCACTCGCGGTCAAAGTGCTCGTATTTCCCGCTAGCATTAACTTTGCTTTCCTGCCACGTTGTGTTAGTTGTGTTACGTCGTTGCGAACTGTAAGGCGATCTTCTTATGAATGCCATCCATATGTCATCAGGTATTGGATCACATATTTGTGGTGGATTATCGTCGCTTGTGTAAACAATGGCGCCACTTGACTTGAAAACTCTTTTACCTTTTATTTCGGAAACAAAATAGCCATGAATCAAGCATACATTTTGAGTTCCGGGTCAAAGGGATTTTATCCGATTTAGCTGAAATTTGGTAGACACCTTGTCAGATAAATATTGTTCAAAAATATTCTTCATTAAGCAAAGTTGCAGCAGTTTGTACAATACATTTCGCTATTTGTAGATCTCCTTTAAAAAGTTCAATCTTGAAAAGTTCGCCCACAATTGACCTAGCGTAAACATATTTAGTTGTTTCAGTATATATATTTTTGGATTAAGATAAATTTTAGCCCGCAGAAAATAACGTCGAAGGAACTCAGATGGATGTTTATCATTGCTGGCTATCATTCAGTCACAGGTTGTATTTCACAGTTGGCGCACTGAAAAGCATTTGTAGAATTTTACCGGCGCCGGTACCAGAAACAGCTTTGGCTGAGATGCATTTCTTCGCATGACATTAATACCACCTCCACACTAAAAACGTTAACCTGCGTTTTCCTGTTGTTTCTGGTAATGAGCTGATTGTGTTCGATTCCCTTGAGGATAGCGAACAATATAAAAACGATGCATTTTCAAACGAAAACACATTAGTGTGGCCGAGGACTAAAAGTGCTTTGTGTTAATGGTGTTAATGTGCTAATGGTCAACTGTTTATAATGTTGTCAATATGGTACCAATATATTGGTCCTGTTAGAAGTTCTAGCGATCTGCTGAGAAGTAACAATGAGAATGGTGTTTAGTGGAGTAGAATACTATAACCTTTTTATATGAAATGGAGTACGATATAAATAAATGCATAAACTATTCAGTTTACAGACGTGATCAATTTATTTTATTGATTGATTTATGTATATCAATCACGCGCACCCCATGCCATAGTTAACAAATACAACAGCTTCATCTGTGCTCCGTTCAGTTATAAAGCACGCAGGAAGTGACGATAGCACGAGAGAAGTGTAGGGAGAAACACAAGCCGTAGGCGAGTGTTTCTCCTCACTTCGCGAGTGCTATCGTTACTTCCTAAGTGCTTTATAACTGAACGGAGCACAGATGAAGCTGTTCTATTTGCTTTATTATATAGAAACTATGAATTTATGGCAAGACATTTGAGGATTCTGTTGTGTTTTTGAATACAATTTTAGCGAGTGAAGTGCGCGCGCTACTGACGCCAGTTACGCCATCGAGCGCGCGCTGGGTTTGTTTTCTAGTATTTTGGTTTTTTTTTGAAAAATAGCGTCATCAAACCGTGCTCCGTTCTCTGATAAAGCACAGTTTTCAGCCAATCAGAGCGCGCGTATTGACTTGACTATATAATAATTAATATTAAAGCCCGGCAAACTTCAAAGGGTCTGACAAAGAAGCCAACATGGATGTTGAGTAGGCCCATCACGTGACATTGACCGTGCACAATATTCTGTTTTAAAAACTCAAATGTTATGGTTGAGTAACTGGGTCAGATGGTGTTTATTGGCTGAATTTTTGATATATGAATAATGTGCACGGTCACGGTTGAAAAAGTGCTTGCAGCGATTATTTGTCTCGTTGAAAAAATCGAGTTCTGCATGGTGGACGTCATACCATTTCGTTTCCATGACATTTCAGTCCAGTTCGATCACCGTCGGCAACTTTTACAGCTGTAAACACTCATGAACATCATGACTAGAAATATTTGCCAAACTCGCTTCTCGATGAGAGCCGTTATGTGCTCAAACAAAGTGGTATTTTCGTATTAATGATTGCTAACGTGCTCTATCCTTCACGTAGTCTGCGTTACAGCCGGTGTTCAAATCCCGATTAAAACAGTCGGCGTAATAAAGGCAGTTTGCTTGTTTAGGACCCCCAACGGCTTAGCGCGGTTATATGCAGCGAGTTCTGATTGGTTCTATTCTTACGCAATCGCTGATTGGTTCTAGCTCAACGGCCACTTCCGTTCAAATCGGAAACCGAAGTAATACGTTACTCTGGTGACATCAATGAGATGATATTTGTTTCAGTTGTCTATTAGTAAGTAAAGTAGAACTAGTCCAAGGCGCGTGTGCGATTTCCAAAGCCTGAGCCACGTGACGTGATCATTGGACACCCATACAGAGTCGATCGTTTTCGTATGAGTGGGAAGATACTGCACCGTCACCGCACCGCGCCTTGCCGTATTGCAAGAGTTTGATGGGATGAGCTGCATCTGCACGCTTTTTAATTGGTTCAGAAAGGAAGCCATTTAAGTGTCACGGTACCACTAGGTTTCCCACTCATACGAAAACGACTCTATTCAAATGAGGACAAACATTAACAGGCAGTGTAAACGTTTCAAAGCCGTCATGAGGCAAAGTGAGGCCAATGTCATTAAGCACAATTGGATATTGTTCGTAAATGAGATATTTATTCTTTTTCAATTTTTTCAGAAAAGCTTCAACGCTAAAGTTGTTTGCAATCTGTGACGTACCTAATGACGATAACTCGACGCATACTCAAACGGAAGAGTGGCGAGTCCGGGCAGAGATTTCTTTCGAACTACAAAAACAGGTAAAAGCCAAAACAAAAAAAACATTCAGCCAAAGTCTAGTAAAAGACTCAGTGAACATAGAAAGACGAAAAGGAACCTCTGCTCGTATTTAAACACGACCTATATTTTTTTGACAGTGTGGAATTTTGTTTCAACATCGTAAAAAGCGGTATTTTAAGATCCACCCATTAACGCCATTTACCGCGGCTGATAATATGGCATAATGGCATATTGTTGGCAGGAATTACGGCGTGATCGCTACTGGTGTATAAACATGACCAAAAGGAAATCATCTAAAATCGTCCACCTTTTTACCCAGCTGACTTGTGGGATCTTAGTTAAATAGCTGATATATTTTCAAAAATACGAGAATATAGAATTTATCTCTATGTAATGTGGCTCGTGAAGTGATTTCCCACCCATCTTTGCGGTGTTAGCTTTTGCAATTACATATACATACTAAAAGCTAGCACCTTACGAGCTCACGGGATTTATATAGCAGTTCACGTGCACTGCGCGCAGTCACATGAAAACACTTGAGTAACGAGTGAGCCTATATTTAGGTGTGTTTAGTTGAGACCGTATATGTGAACGGCTGTGCACAATTTACAAAGCCATATTTACTAAAACAATGTATTATAATTCTAGATTTCAGTGACTTTCCAGTTTACGTGCCCTGCCCGGCCGCCATTATCATAATGACGTAAATTAGTTGTATTGCAACCCTTTGTTCGACGAGATGTGAGTTATCAGTAAGAGCTTAATTTCACTATAAATATAACTTCTAAACATGTATCAAGGCTGGCACACATTTGTTGTTTTCCACGACTTTTCAGAGACGTGACTAGCGTTATTAGGTAAGAGTTGCGTGACACAATTCAAGCTTCAACAACAATGGCAACTCGGACACAAAACATCGGACAAGATCTGATCATGTTTAAATGAAAAACCATGAAGTTGGCGTAATTATATTTTATTGCAAAGAAAGAAACGGAAATAAAGATCACAAGGAACACCCCCCTGTCTTACGTTATGAAAAGTCTAACAAAGCTGTAAACAGTCTTCTCCATTTGTCCAAATCATTTTCAATATTTATCGGACCAGACAGGGGGACGTTTCTTAATCAACGTCCGTGAGAAACAACTTCGTCGCGATGTCTGCAAACTCGACGTCTGCACCATCACTAAGCCTCAACAACTGCAGTAATCCAAAGTACGAAAAGGCTGTAACAGGTAATAATAATTGTAGTGTTGGGATTTTTTACTAAACGGATCCATCATCATCGTATTGGTTCGTAAACGTCGTCGCCTGTCAGTCGGCAATTTGTTGATCCTTCACTTGCTGTTGGAGATTTCTTGTTCTTTGTAACATCAGTTCCTTACCTTTCCTTTTGGTGCTTGGTAGTCCGCTAATCTTCAAGC
>JAUJYZ010001234.1:12500-83873 GCA_033675265.1 Actinostola sp. cb2023 | reverse complement strand
ATCACGACGCCAACACGCCCAAAAAGGGACCTAATCCGATCGCAAGAAGGTACGCTATATCCGACGAAAAGGTTACCTATATCCCGACCGCAAACGGACGCTATTATCCCAACCGCAAAAGGGGACCCTATATACCGATCGCAAAAGTGGACGCTAATCCCGACCTCCACAAAGGTACGCTATATCCCGACCGCAAAGGTACCCAATTAGCCATTTTGAAATGAGTAAAGGGACTGGGAACGAGTTTTTAAATTTAATATAATTGAAAAAAAATGGAACGGCCCATCACAAAGAACAGAGGCATATCAGAATTGGTAAGTTTCAGGAGTTTGATAGGGTTTGGAACAAGTAGTAAATGAACTGCAGGACATTCAAAAAAATGCCAAAGAAATTGTATGTGGTTACAGCAGCCTCATCCAGTAGGCGGTTCAAAACGGTTGAAAGCTAAGTTTTGATGCAAATTAATTCATATGTTTCTTTACTCCAGCTAACTGTGGTTTATTCGTTCGGCTGAATTGCGAAGGACACTTTCAGTGACGTGCGCAATTGCGCATGCGTTTCGCGTTTGACCGGTCAAAACGGTGTGAAAAAAGGTGGGGTGGGCAGGGGGAGGGGGGGCGGGGGAGGGGGGGAGGTACTGACACTGAGGCGACGGGGTTTTTGCTTTTTAACCTTGGACCCTCATGCTGGTGGGGTCTTTGTATTCTTGTGATGCTACATAGTCCTGCATACTGTTATTTTTGGTTAGTTTCTTTGTATATGCAGGGCTATTGTTTTGGTTCCAAGTTCATCTTCGTCTCGTTCTTTGTGTTCATTGTCTAACGTCATCTGGTGTTCTGCAAACACCAAAGAAACCATCCCATGCTTAGGTTAATAGGGGTTGCCGCGGAGAGTTTTCGAAAAACTAATGACCCATGTTTGGGACCAAAAAAATAATCTAAAATACATACTCTGTCTAGTGGGACAACACGTACCATCTATTTAGGCCCCTGTTTTAGGACCGCAGGACACAAACTACAAAACCACACAATTCTAACGCGTTTTCTAATTGACTGATGACCTGCTAAAGGACCGGCAAATCTCGGAGATCTCAGATATATGGGCCTAAAAATACGGATAAAACCATATTTTAACGACGGACAAGCGTGCATTACCCTAACCTGTTTAGGACCAGACTCACATTAAAAAAAAAACAAATCCAAATATTACCCTGTTCTACCCTGTTCAGGACAGAGGCCAAAAATAATATACCCAATCCAGCGGCACGTCCCCGAAATAGCGTCGAATGTAAGTCCCTGCAAGTTTAATTAGCGATTTCAAAACGTCTACGCAAGTGAAAACTTGCATGAACTTGCAGCGTACTTGCGGTTACGTTTGACCGGGTGCTTTTCGTCGAGGAGGCTATGGTTACAGGGACACATACACACTTCTTTTGCCAGTAAATTTCGAGATGTTTGGAAAGCTGTTATTCGTTCAATGTATCTAACTGAACCCACTATCGAAACTTTGTAAAAACTTACTAACGCTGACATGCTCTTTCTTGTGAGGGGGTTCATTTCTTAATTATATTAATTCTAAAAAACTCGTTCCCAGTCCTTTACTCGTTTCCAAAGTGACTAATTGTGACACACAATTTTCTTCAAAAACAATAATGTTCAATCTCCTTGATCTCCTAAATAATAAACCAAGCATCACAACTGTCTTGTTGTATTTGGTATTCTTTGCTCAAATGTCAATATTCCTTTATTTCCAGAATTAAAATGCAAAAAACAATATTTTTTTGCTGTGTGTGTGATTTTCAGAGAATTTTGACTGGATTTTTCAAACTTTCCTATGAAATTACCCAGGAAAAACTTGATTTCACAAGCTTTCTTATACTTCGAACTCTATAAATACTAAGAATCAAGTCCGCTGGATGATCAGACGTTTCGCCAAAAACTTACTCTTCAAATACAATATTTTCATATTTTTTCTTAGACAAAAAACCCTTTCTCAAAATAGAGCTGTAGATTCTTTCGAAAATTTAACGTTTTTGAAGAAAATTGTGCTAGATTTATTAGAAATAGATCAAATATATGACCAAATGTGTTTTTGTGTTCTAATATCCTTATTGCATACGAGTAACGACCCTTGAAACATACCCTAAATTTCCTATTTTCACTTCTCGCCCCAGGCCTCCTCAATACACCAAATTTGCATGGCCTGTAGATTGCCGGCATTATGATATTTTAAGAAATTTAATTTAGACCTCTAACACAAACTATAACCAAAAACGTGATTGAAATCAGCTAATGCTCATTTTCCGTATTTCTTTCATTTTCTTCGAATTTTACAGTCAACCTCTCTAAGTCCTGATGTGGACCTGCCTATCTACCTATCACCTATCTAAATATATATAAATGTTCGGACTACGGACTACGGACTACGGACTACGGACTACGGACTACGGACTACGGACTACGGACTACGGACTACGGAATATAGACTACATACGTTAGTGAATTTTCGATGTGAGGCTTTTCAAAATCATTTACAAGTGATAATAATTAAACTATATATATTAAATAACAATTAAATTACAATAAAAACGAGGATTACAGAGACGGACTATAGACTGTAGATTAAAGGTGTTCGGTCTGTACTTGGGAAAAAATATAGGTCACTACTGAAGGCGGAGTTCTTTCGCGAGTTTTCAAGAAAACCACATGCATTATAATTTTAATTATAATTTTAAAAGGACCATTATAGTCAGGAAAAATATAAAAATGTTGTGGTGTTTAGTGATTTCCAGGGGCGGACTCGTCAACTTGTGCAACTTTCGATGCTGTGGCATGCGCAAATTGAGCCTTTCCACCATGTGGGGTTGTAATTAAAGCAGTAGAAAAAATATCTTTGGCATATTTCCAAAAACTAAAGTCGTTGCCTGTTCACTATAAAGGATTCTGTTGGTAGAAGCTGGTATCGGTTCTTTATTCAAGCTGGTCTGACTAGTTCTCTGTTATTACTAGTATTGTTTATACAAGCAGTGAGATGTAACTATTTTTATAGCGAGTTTACAGATAATTATGCATTTCAACCTACGTCAGGTTTACGAAGGTTTCTAATTGACCAACGTAATATGGAAATTCTGTATCATGACAGCTGAGCAAATATATATTTCACAAGTAAGCTCAAACATTCGATAGTGTAGTTTGATATACTGTGTCAAACTCATACTGTTACATGGTAAAAACTACAAGCTATCTAGTTGTATCGAAATAATATAGTTATTATAAACAAGGGAGAATAATTTCTGACGATATTTATGTGTTTGAGTGGTCATGTAAGTCAACACAAATTTATACGAAGTGGCCCTGCGCACGGTGTTGTTGAGACACAACAGAATTTTACGTCATTTTGGCCGTAAAAAGAGTTTTATTTTCGTCATATCTCAGCCGCTTCTTTGTTATATTTACTGACACCTCACAAAATTATTGTTCATTTATTAAGGTTCCACTTCCGATATTTTATATTTTGTGAAACTCTGTTGAACAAAAAAACTAAAGCGATAATGCGTAGACCGCTCAATGAAAAATAAGCCAATCTAGCGTAACTTGGCAATTTGATTCTGTGGTTGCAACAAAAACTATCGCGCGTATCGTGCCTTTCGTGCCTAAGTTATCGCGCCTTTCGTGCCTAAGTTATCGCGCGTATCGCGCCTTTCGTGCCTAAGTTATCGCGCCTTTCGTGCCTAAGTTATCGTGCCTTTCGTGCCTAAGTTATCGCGCCTTTCGTGCCTAAGTTATTGAATCGCGCCTTTCGTGCCTAAGTTATCGAATCGCGCCTAAGTAATGTCCTCAAGGGGAATGAGTACTATCTTTTAAAGGTTACCCATGGTAGTCATACCTTGGGATCGAAAGTTAAAGATGACTGGGGGTCAGAATACCTCCGAGGAGCTGACGTTGTAAAGGGATATTTCTTCGACAAGGTGGACTGTGACAATGGTGAACTGAGATACAAACTTATCAAAGGAAAGTCAGCTATTGTTTACGCTGCTACAATTAGATTTATTTGCCGTGACTTAGCCTATGACGAAGAAAAGAATCATTGCATAGTGTCAATCGAGGAACACGAAGATATTCTTGGATCTCTGAACGGTTTTTAAGTGTTCACATGTATCATTTCAGAAATAAAAACTGATCTTTGAAAAAAAGTATTTGTCGTTTATTATTTACAGCACGATAACTTAGGCACGAAAGGCGCGATAACAAGGCACGATAGGCGCGATTCGATAACTTAGGCACGAAAGGCGCGATTCGATAACTTAGGCACAAAAGGCGCGATTCGATAACTTAGGCACGAAAGGCGCGATAACTTAGGCACGATACGCGCGATAACTTAGGCACGAAAGGCACGAAAGGCGCGATAGCTTAGGCACGAAAGGCACGATACGCGCGATAACTTAGGCACGAAAGGCACGATAGGCGCGATACTTAGGCACGGAAAGCACGATATCGTGCCAATCTTGTTTTGCATCAAAAAAATAAACGATTCTAACGCTAGATTTTACATCATATCTCAAAAAGTATTTAACTCTTTAGACAATGATATTTTACAAAGTTGTAAAGAATTTTATGTGCACCAACAAAATACCAGAATTTATCATCCAAAACATAATCATGGCATTTTAAATAAAATTTCGCGTTTTTGATCTGGACCTGAAATCGTCTTTTTTTTTTCACGCTACTTTTCATTTAGGTCTAGAGCTCGTTTTAATGAGAATTATTACGCAAAAGTTCGGATATAAGGTGCACATTACCTATATTTGTATTCTGCAAAATTTCATTTGTGTAGCTTTTCTAGTTTTTTGAAAAAATCATCAAAACGTAGCGTTAGGAAAATGTTACGCTTTTGTGCCTCAACACCGTGCGCAGGGCCAAATCAGTTGAATTATTTTGACTAAGAAACTGAATCAAAGAGACTAATTGAAGATCCCGGTCTAATTTAGTCCTAATGAATGTGCTTAATCGATTGGCGTAAGATTTTGACATTTAATATTAAGTATAGTTTCCTTATCATGATTTCGGTAATTCTCTGCAGTATTCAAGGAAGATCATATTAAAAAACCGGTAAATCATGGCGAACAATTTCATACACCATGGCCTCGCGCATGCGTAATGCTCACTCGTATTCAATTACGAGTCACTTCAAAATTACAGATAAAACAGTGCAATTTGATTTAATTGTTGTCGTACCTCTTATATTATTACGGCTCCTCAATCTCCACAAGTCTCAAATCATTCTTACATACTTCGTCTCGCCCCATGGTTCGTGTTTCTCTCATGTGGAATATGTGTAAAAGTGTTCCCAAGTCCGATGAAAAATAGGTAAAATTAGCTAAGCATCCGCCATACTTGTCTTTGTAACTGACCCGAGATGCCGTACAGTTATTGTAGTTCAGAACATCTTTCAGGTGTTCGAGCTGATTTCCACAAGTCTGATTCGAAAGTTCAAGTGTCCATTTGAAATAAATGATTTTATAACTTTTTTGCCCATCAGTTAAAAATATAAGTTCTTCTTGAAAAAGTCTAAATAAGTTATAGCAAATTCCTTAGTGGACGTCATCAAATTTGAATTGCATATTGAGATATTTCAAACCTCTGTAACTCATAAACGCAAGGTTCAAATCACAAAATACTGAACCCACCAACTATTTCGGCAAATAAAACGAGTTGCAGAAAAGAAAACGAGTTGCTGCAAATAAAACGAGTTGCTACAAATAAAACGAGTTGCTGCAAATAAAACCGGAAGTGCACAGTGATTGGTGAATTTCGAGCGAGGAATCGTGTTCTAAAAATAGCCAAACTTGTTCAAACGCCGTGACATAGACCCAATATGATGCATGGATGCTCCTACTTATGGGCTCCTGTTATTAGTCGGGCTTCCTGTGGAAGACCCGACTCTAAAAAAATGAGATTCGGTCGTATTCTTATTCTTTGGCTTCAAACCGCTAACTGGGTTCTACAGCGCATGCGCCCTGTGCCGGCCGCTAAGATTAATTACCGAAGGCTCTGATCAACACGAGACAAACAAATATTGCTCAAAACAACTCAAATCTTCACACATGTTGAGTTAAATGATGAAATAATGGGGATCAAAGCAAAATGCGAGAAGTTAGAAGATAAATATGCTATCAATATCGCACATGAGTATCGCACAACTGACACAATATTGAAATCTAAACGAAGTCACAATGTCTTCTATACTTTGTACCGCTGTAATTGTGTGTTGTGGTAAGCTTATAACACTGATATATCTTTATTTTGCTGAGTTTTGAAATTGTTGTAAGTAAATCATTGATTTGAATGCCCAGCATCGGCAGGAAATATTGTGCATGTTCGAGTCACCATATTGGATCACGCTGCGATGTCTAGTTCATAGAGATATGGATTTATCAATCCAGTACTAGTACTGCAAAGGGTTTAGAGATCTTTAGAACTTAAAACGAATCGAAGTGAGTTGATACACGCAGCCGGTGAAGAGAACAGTTGTAAGGTTTTCAGCCGACCGATAACCGTCGAGGTAAACCCATATTTACACTTCATCCAAACATTGTTTAATCACTCTGCGATGTCTAGTTTATGTAAGCTTATACGGTATTTGTATTTGTATTTGTATGGATATATTTATGGTAACAAATAAACTATGTCATTGTCATTCATGACTCACTGAGTTTGTGAAATCGCAGTACTGAAATTGCAAGGAAAGCATGTTCTATCGAGCTCGAGTCACGCAACGACGATCAACCAAACACTGTTTTAATCGCACTATAATATATCTATATTTAGTTCAAATAGGCTACATTTCATTTAGAAGCCCGACTTCACGCTAGAAGAGCGTCTAGTTATTATTATTATTATTATTATTATTTATTATTATTATTATTATTATTATTATTATTATTATTATTATTATTATTATTATTATTATTGTCATTATTATTATTATTATTATATATTATTCTAATAAGAAGATTCCTAGATAATAACTTTTAAGTTAAAACTGTGACTAAAGCATAGCAACAGTAAGTTCTTGAGTAACATAATGGTAAAAGACGACGTTTCGACGTTGGCTCATGTCATTATCAAGTCAAAATGAAATAAACTAAAAGCGAAATATATAAAGATGGAAATTCCTATGGGACAAATTATTATTATTCTCATCATTCTCATAATAATAATAATAATAATAATAATAATAATAATAATAATAATAATAATAATAATAATAATAATAATAATTATTATTATTATTATTATTATTATTATTATTATTATTATTATTATTAATATTATTATTATTATTATAGAAATAAGAAAACGAGAGAGAAACGACGTTTCGATCGATGTCATCTTGTCGACATCATTATCAAGTATAGTGAAAGTTTATTATTATTATGTATGAGAAAAACATCTGATGGAAAGTTGGCAAATAAGTAAATGATGATGGTGACGATGACAATATATACTAGAACTAGTCGTTTCTAATAGAAAGTGAAATGCTGCGATGTATCGACTATTGAATTCAACGTGTGGTTCCTGATTTGTTCCCGTACGCTGCCACAATATGTCAGTGAACTCGATCCGACTGGCAGTCAGCGATAGCATGGCTGTATCTCGGATGATTTGTCTTTCAGGGACATCCAAGTACATCCTGTCTCCTTCTTTCAATCATATGATCGACTGTAGAACTGGACATATTTTAAAAACACTACATCGTTCTTGACCTTGATGAATGACATGAATGCTTTCAGCAATATAAAGTTGACTTTGTCATATGATCAAACTGTACTGAGAAAACAAGCGCTTACCCGCGATTCATTCAAAATGGCAAGCTTCCAACTGCGTAAACCAAAGACTTGGCCTGAAGATCGCCGTTTTGAATGAATCGTAGCCAGAGCTAAGCCTTTGTTTGGCAAGCTTGATATTCCAAGCAACATGAGACTCGACGAGGACTGCCACTGACCAAAAGTACTACAGTCACAAAATATCGCCCACGAATGAAATCCACAGATCGAAGTATTTCACGGTTAATAACGTGCCCAGTACCCACTCGACCATATCAGACACAGGGAACCCGTCAAGAATAGTCTGCTGCTCCGCCTTACGGCTTCGCAGCAAAAACACTAGTCACGTCAGCAAAGACTTTAACAAGTAGTATATTAATATTTACAGAGTGCTGACACCGGTTGAGCGGAATTCTTTTTTCAAGTGAAAACGCCAACAGCGTTAACTGGTGTCCACCAGTTAGCAAATTAACAATTCCTTTGATGTAGAAGTGTTGCGATTGTCGAGTAACTGACTTCTAAGTACACCGAAAGGTTATCGCCGCTAAAAGAACAAGCCAAGACCGCAGAGGACGTCTTATTAATTTATTCATATATCGGCATATATAATAATTTTACAAGTGCCTATCATCCCTGTGAGATTGTTTTAAAAATCTATTCAATATAAACTGAATAGTTGGTGGGTTCAGTATTTTGTGATTTGAACCTTGCGTTTATGAGTTATAAAGGTTTGAAATCTCAATATGCAAATTTGATGACGTCTACTAAGGAATCATTTATTATACAAAAAAACGCCCTTGTGCTGATTATTGACATTAATTTGAAAACTTACAGAATATTTTCACAGTCTTTATAAATGATTTTATAACTTTTTTCCCCATTTCATAATATAAGCTCATCTCGAAAAAGTCTAAATAAGTTATGGCAAATTACTTAGTAGACGTCATCAAATTTGCATATTGAGATTTCAAACCTCTATAACTCATAAACGCAAGGTTCAAATCACAAAATACTGAAGCCACCAACTATTCAGCTTATATTGAATATATTTTTAAAACAATCTCACAGGGGTGATAGACACTTTAATGGCCAACCCAGCTAGCGCTATGCCAAGTAAGCCCGTTACGTGTATTTGCAACGTGTGTTTGCGTGTATCTGCTACCTCTGCGGTCTTGGCTTGTTGCTTGTTCTTTTCTTTACGGCGTATCCATGGGTGTATAACAGGTTGTTGTATTTCAATGTCTGAAAAGTCGAATACTTACACGTCAGTTGATAACGTACTTTGATTCCAGAAAGTAAACTTGTACGCAAATTAAAGAGTATATTTAGGGGTCGGACGTTGTATCGAGTAATAAATATTATGAAGACCATCGCGGAAGCTATATATAGAGAAATATATAAATATATCATGATGTTAAGAATGTTGAAGTTGCAGTCAGGTTTCATTTTTAAATTGAAAATATACTTTTGTCTTTTGTGTCTGACTGTTGATTTACAGTCGAAACGTCTGAATAAGAAAACAACTAAAGTCAGATATCAGAGAAAAGTCAAATAAAGTCAAATACAAAGATGTGTAAATAATCAAAAAGTCTAAAGTCTACCTGCTTAAACCTGCCAAAGTTTTTTAACATGTTTTACTATTTATTTATTCATATTCTTGACCAGGTACACATTGTTACCCCCAGGCAGTGAATATGGATGTAAGATGATGTCATTTCCTTCTAATTGCCATGTATTTTTATCCCTTTATCACTGTATACCCATTGTTAGTTAGTACGTTTACGTAATAACGTGTAGTGCATGTGGGGAGTACGCTTGTGAAATAATAACTAAAAAGCCTCAAAAGGAAATCGACCGGCGCGCAGATAAATCCTCGCCTCGATTATTACTTATTGATGCTCTTAGCTGGTACTTAACTCGGTCAAAAACCCAGTCTATTTTACAACTGGGTCAGTCACTAAATCACGCCGGCACGATGCGTTGGACAGTACTGCCGTTCTTGCTCTGTCTTTTTGTAGTGAACGATTGTAAAGAATATGGTCAAGACGACTTCGAGTCAATGCTGCGGGGAAACCATGGTGGCGATCCTAATGCCTCTGTTGTTCAGTATTATAAGAATGAAATTAACGAAACATTTAAGCGCGAGTTGCGGTACGGAGATTGCTACGATCCTGACATCTCATTTCTTCAAGGTATAAAATATTCATTTAATTATCAACATTTGGAGCAAAGTTTTTATATGAACACAAATTAAGGCATAAATTCCATGGTACCCAACTCACGCTGCAACAACATAATTATTTTATTGGAAAAAGGAGGCCATCACCGAATCTGTCATGTCAACAAATGTAAAATTGTGAAGTATTGTTGAGATTGCTTGTAAAATGGAAAAGTTATGGATGTTTGAATTTAAGATATTTTACAAAGAAATGTATGTTGGGCGGGCATGAGTGCCCGTCCAATGCCCGCCCAACATATTTCTTTGGAAAAATTTTCTAAGTTTCAAAATTTAATAACTTTTCTATTTTACAATCAATCTGAACGAAACTTCACGATCAGATCTTACATTTATTTATATGACAAATGTAAAGGTGGCCTCTTTTTTACCATTACAATAATTATTTACAAATGTTTTGGCAACGTGAGATGAGTGTATTTTGTAAGACTAGTGACTTTTCGGGATCTTTCTGGATTGCCAACATGTTTATTGATCTTTGTACCAGTATACTGCTAATTACAAGCTATACTAGATATCGTACAACACAGTCTTTTTTACCCCGACGAAGGACTAACGTCCGAAAAGTATTATATTTAAGTGCCTTTTTATACGGTATCAAAGTTCATTATATTATAGGTGGGCGAGTGACGTCATCGCAATGCCAAAATCCAAAATATTACATCTACATGGATGATCTTAAGATATACTTGAATACAAATTGAGTTTTCTTGGAAAAGTTCACGTCAATATTTTGCTTTTGAGTTACAGAGTTTTTAGTTTGTCGGTCTCGGACTTATTGTGTTTACTTCGAAGTCATGAAAAAAAAACATCATCATTTTTTTTAATAATCAAAATTCCGTTACAAATGATATTAGAAGCTACCAGTGAAAATGTTTTAACGAAATTGTACACCAATATGGCCATGGCTGCCGTAGTATAAACCAAAATTTCCTAATATTCATATTTGAACTGCTCGCTAACTATTTTACGTGTGTTAATATCGGCCGATGATCCAGTAAAAAAGTAAAACACTAGTCAAAAGTTTATATAATAAACAGAATAATACATGGTCGCTTGGAGATATGAAAATTATTTTCTCGTGTTCAAACTAGATATCTAAATTTCATATCTCCTCGCGCCCATGTATTATTATCTATCTATCTATCACCATAGCGCATAAGTATTGTAGCATTAGTAAACGTTTATTGTCATCAGCAAAAGTTTCATCCTCATGTGGATTGAGCTCATGTTGTCTGAACTTCAGAACTCCAATATACCCGGCCTATCTAATCGAACGAAATCGAACGAAAAATCAATCGGAACTCAATCGAACTCAATCGAACATATAATTTTTCGGTGAGTTCGATTGGTTCTATAATCGAACTATATAGTCAATCGGACTCGATCGAACTCAATCGAACGTAATCGAACTGAAACAGTCCGATTTTGTTCGATTACTGATGTTCGGTATTCGAATTCTTTCAGCCCGGATGATTAAATAACGCTAAGAAAAGTGCAAACATTTTATTGGTACACAATGAAAAAATATTACATCGGTTCGACCCTGGATTAGATTTAGTCTCACTGATGAACGGGCTCTTTCTCTGGGCTCTTTCTAAAGATGTCCCAGTTGACTCCTGTGCCAATTACTTTATTAAATGCTTTACCCTTTCACCATTTTTTAATAGCGACTTTAACTATGCATTTGAAGCTAATTGTTTTCATTCAGTTGTCCGAGTGTGCATGAGTAGAACACTTAGTACGAGACTACGTCAACTCAAACTCAAGTGTGAACAGCCTTTGTCAGTCGTTTCGAATGATCGAGCGGAAGATCGTTCACAGATTTGACCTAAAGGTCACAAAGTGAAACGCGTACGAACCGTCGTGAGTCAGTTTCGGCGAGAGTTTCGGGAACATCACTGATGCAAATCTCGTGAAAAATGAGAAGTCGGATATCCATTAAATGAAGAGTTCGATAATCGAACGTTCGATTGTGATCGATTGGTAAAATTTTGGGTGAATTCGATTAAGTTCGATTGAGCTCGATTACCGAACGTTCGATTAGATAGGCCGGGAATATAGCATAATAACCAGGAGCAAACTCAAATATGCATTCCCTTAAAAATAGAATAGAAAAGGAGATAAAATTATAACAGAGAGAGATTGCTGCTCAGAAACTCTTCAAAAATAAGATTGGTGTTCAGTGTAAACGTACGTTTACTTTGAGCGCTAAACTTTGAAAACAGTCTTAAAATGCGATTACTAAGGCCTAGTTCAGACGTCGTGCTAATCGTGAGTCGTTCTCATTTCAAACAATTAATAGATATTAATGTGGCGGCTTCTTTTGAAGTAATTAGGAAACGGATCTTGGAAAGTACGACGTTTGAACTAGGCCTAAGAAATTAGCTGTTTCAGGTAATTAACCCATTTGAACTATCTATAACCTTATAAGCGATTACTATTTTCCAGTGAAGGTCGACGTCAATATGGAAAACCACGCAACATTCAAATACCGTTTCGAAAAGACACCGGTTAGATTGGAACTTATTCAAGCAAAGTTCCGAATTTTCAAAGACAAAACACCGCCAAACAAGGGTAATTTCTTGAGAAATGTCAGCTACACAGTTCATCTGTACAAGATCCAAGATAATAACCAAACCTTGCATCTCTTGGCGACTCGCAAGATGAGAATCTGTGATGAGGGCTGGCAAGAGTTCGACATAACCGAAGCAGGTCGAACATGGTTTGAAAACTCTACCAACAACTACGGTCTGGCCATGTCAGTTGTTAGCCCATCTAACCACTATCAAAGCCCTTCCGACTTTGGCTTTGTTGTTAATATACGAGGACCCACCAGCAAACACCCCTTTCATGCTGCGTTCTACAAGAGGAAAGCTCAATGCCGTAGCAGCAAGCTCACACTCGAGTAAGTGGTATGTTTTTGTCGATCTCCTTCGAGACGCTTTTAGCCTGTTTGCCCGATAACACTGGCAATTCTCTCTAACCTAAAAGCGACTCCGAAGGTGACTCTTCAGTTGTTTCAACTAATGTTGTCGCTAAGAGCATCCAAGCCTTCGCGACAGGACCGAAAGGAACCATGGGTGATTTGGTAACTTCGGGTCGTTAACATAACGGTATTGGTATACACCCTCAGTATTTCAACAAATGCTGTCGAGGATTATAGGTCATTCGAAGACCGAACTGCCGCATTATGGTAACAACTTGAATAACCAAAAATGGTTTAGATAGTTTAGATAGTTTAGATAGCAATTAAACAGGGAAGAGCCATTTTTCAACATGAATCTGTTTAATAAATCGTTATTATTAATTATTATTATTATTATTATTATTATTATTATTATTATTAAAAAATGTCACTTCCTGTATGAAAAGCTGTATGATATTGTAACTTTTTCAATTCAAACAAGCCAAGACAAATCTTGAATCGAATTGTCTCTGGTACTCCACGACATTCAAGCTGTTACCATAATGCAGTTCGGTCTTGGATTGACCCGATGTCTTTGACAGCCTTTGTTGAAATAGGTGTATATATATTATGTACACAAGTGAATATCACCCGTATCACTCGTCTCACTAATACAATTATTGGCCTCATTGTCGGTGACTAGCAGACGATAGACTCAAGAAGTAGGGAGAGAGCACGAAAGAAGAGTAGTGAGAAACACGAGCTGTAGGCGAGTGTTTCTCCCTACTTCTTCTATACGGTATACAGGGCACAAACAATATTATTACATGCAGTTCTCGATGCCTACAATTTCCCACATGTTTGTCGGCAAATATGTAGAATTCATAATCAAAACATACAGCGAAGACCCCTATTTTATTACTTTGTTTGCTCCCTGGCATACCCAGAAAGCTTTGCGATTCATGGGATAAAATGAGGGGGCCTGGTAACCGGCAACTCATTCATTGCATTATCTCCACGTTTTTATTTTCACTCATTCTTCTGTCTGAAATGACAATTGACTACGTTCTAGTCCCAAGTCTTCGACGGCCATAGTTTCGTGTGGACCCTTATGTAGCTGGCGGTGCAATGGCATCCTGGTTGGTCCTCATCACGTGATGACATCACTGTAATGCCTCCGCAATCGCAATTCTCGAAACGTGAAAGTTGGTTTTCTGGGGACCAGCGGGTTGCTCAAATGGACCAGTGCTACTGCCTTCTACGAACCTCGTAGTTTTTATCCAAGAAGGGCGAAAAGCTGCGACTATGCTCTTATCGGTTTAACTGATTCACCTGGTCTACCAAGCATTCAAATGGAGCCAGCGTCATCGATGATCTCAATTAACAAAGACGTCACTATTTGGGGTTAGTATATTAAAAAAAAAATATATTTATATTTATTTGTTATTTATTTTTTGCTTGGTAGGGGTATCGAATGGTCAAGGCGAGATTTCGCGAAATTCGAGACTCTGAGACGGCTTTTTGTGGGGGAAAAAAACCCCGAGACTTCGAGACCCGCCGAGACCCACGAAATTTGACCGAAATTTCATGAAAAATCCAATCATCATCAATGTAGTCAATCATCCATAATAACAATCTGAGCGCCACATTGGATCGAAGAATTCCAGAAGAACATAAACAAACTCACTTCATCATGCCTCGGTGTGCCGTGATGCGCTGCAATAATGACACGAGATATCGAGAAAGGTTCGTTTTATTGTTTTTCTTCGTTCCTTTGTGTATAATGGCAATATGAATAGCATAAAATGAAAATTATACGTGGTACACCGTATAATGTAGTTACTAGAGATTACTATATTTTACTAATGTTAGATGGGTCATTATTCCACATGTCAGGAGTATTTCGTGTCATTATTGCAGCCCATATGGCGCCTGGATTGTTGTGTTTGTGCCGAATCTAGACCAGAATGCACTCCGTTCAGCTACTTCCGGTCTATCCGTGAAAAGGCCTATGTTGGCGTCGGTCAGGAGGGAGGGGGTGACTCTATTGTTCTCGAATTAGCATTTTTGACCGACTGATAGTCACCAGTGTGACGTCACGGCTCGTTCGAACGAATTTCAATATGGCAGCCAATCTGGTATTCTTTATGCCGACTATACAACGCTCAATATTCTGTTCAGATCTATATGTACAGTCTATATGTATATTTTTTTAGTATCTAGAGGTATTAATGTGTAAGAATATCTCTACCGAGATGAAAGTAATGCAAGGATTAGTGTTTTTTTTCGGAGTTTTAGTCTTGATGGTTATCAAAATGGAGACCGAAATTGTTCGACCGGGTGAAGGTCTCGGCTTTCTAGAGAAGCTAAATTAAGTAATGGTGACTTCAAAAAAGGAGGTTCTGCTTAGAAGGTAATAATCACGGACTGTGTGGAATATGGTGGGTGTACATGCTCTGAATCTTTGTATCCGTTTGCCTCCAAAGTTGTTGTGTACAAAATAAGGACACGATGATTGGAGACCGTCATATATACATCCTTGGATTTCGTGGTGAAACTGTGTTCTCTTCATTTGCTAATTACTTTTACATTAGTTATTTATGTATATCACTCATGAAGTCGAATGTGCCTTGGTTTCAATACCAATCAGTTAGTGAATTTGGTTAGTTTTATGACTGAGTTTCTGACAGTAAATATAAAGATATTTTAGCTTATGTTTAAGATATTAATTTATTAACACAATGATAATATAAAGAGAGATTTGGATTATATCAAAACGAGAATAAGAATAAATATTGTAATCAGTGTACTCGAATAAAGGTGTGTGTGTTTTTTTTAGGAGCTGCGGAGGGTGCTTAGGTCTTGATCTGGGTTTAGATAGGGGGTGTATCATTGGGGTCTGTAAACCCTGACCCTATCATATTAGACAGTGACATATCTTGTAAATTCATACCCTGTTGAAGACAGATTCTATATACCCTATCCAATACATGGCCCATACCCATATAGCAAATATATGGGAATACACATCCCCAGTGTTTTATTCAGGGTTTGCCCCCCCCCCCCCCCCTCAATTTCAGAATCACTAATAAATATTACGCTTTGTTTATAGAATGTATCTACCAGTATTTTCAGTTGTTTTATTCTGAAAATGAGAACTGTCTTACAACAAGACTAAGCTCAATATTTCAGAATCAGTCAAGCTTGATTTTAGAATTGATACAATTAATATACAATGATCTCATTCTCACTGTTGTTCAATGCAGAAAATGGTAACTGCATGCATGTTCTTAGTAATTAAATAATACAACATATGCTATAAGAGCAAGACTATTAACCAGTTGAACTGAAAACCTTGAAATTTCTGGGAATTTTTGATAACTATATGCTTTGAAATCAATGAAAATTGTTAGTAATTCCTATGGGAATACCCAACAATTCTCAGACTGAAAAGAAAACTTCTATACCATTTAATTCAAAGCTGAAATACTGAATATTATAGACCATGTTAATAACATAATACATATAAAATATAATTAATAGAGTGATGGCACTTAACCCGTGAAACAGATATTAGCCAAGTAGATATTACTAGACACTTATAATTCCATTGTTTTCTTTTGATTTGACTATTAATCACTAATTATTAGATTTTGTTTCATGGGTTAGAGTGATTCCAATAAACCTGGCCACCACTAATTAGCTGTCAGTGTTTATTAGATGCAAATTAAGAAACAAAAGAAAGCAAAAGAGTCAATCGAGTGTCTAATAGTGTGTATTGGTGTTGTTAGTAATTGCCCAGGTGTATTGGAATCACACTCTATATTAGTGACACAACTCTAATATTAAATAATAATATCAATTAGTAATAAGCTAATAAATATACTAATTAATAAATCATATAGAAATTAGCTTAATAAGCTACTTGGCTGGGCAGTTTGTTCCACTCCTGTTACAAGGTTCTTGGAAAGAATGAGTATTAAAAAAAGCATGTATATATGTTATGATTGTGTCTTCGGATTTTGGGCTTCCTGTGGTGTACATGTGCTCAAAGATTAAGAAACGCAAGAAATTCGGTTACAAATCAACCTAAGCGCAGCAGGTTATAGTTTTCTCTAACTTTCTATAGATATTTCGTATTTCTAAAGTAATATTTATCTCAAATTTTAAGCTTTGAAAAATTTCGATTTTGCGAACGAGGTAAATTACAGTTCATCGTGTCCTTATTTTGTACACAACAACTTTGGAGGCAAAGATACAAAGATCCAGAGCATGTACACCCACCATATTCAACACAGTCGATGATTATTACCTTCTAAGCAGAACCTCCTTTTTTGAAGTAACCATTACTTAATTTAGCTTCTCTAGAAAGCCGAGACCTTCACCCGGTCGAAAGATTTCGCTCTCCATTTTGGTGACCATCAAGACTAAAACTCCGAAAAAAAAAAACACTTAATCCTTGCATTACTTTTATCTCGGTAGAGATATTCTTACACATTAATACCTCTAGATACTAAAAATATATACATGTAGACTGCACATGTAGATCTGAACAGAATGTTGAGCGTTTAATTTGTAGTCGGTATCAAGAAGACCAGATTGGCCGCCATACTGCAGCTAGCTGTGACGTCACTCTGGTTACTATGAGTCGGCCACTTTTGAACAATAGAGTCACCTCCTCCCTCCTGGCGTCGGTAAATTAACATGTCGCCGAGAACAATAATTCGACCCGATGCGCTTGGTACTGCGGCTCAGATATGGATATGGGCAGTGTCAGCGTGTGTTGATATACTATTTCCGGTCAGGGACACCTGGGAGAACAGCTTGCTGAAGGTGTTCCCTGCTTAAATAAAGCTTATTATTATTATTATTTTGGTCTTCGTACACAACATAGTTGTAGAGCCTTCGGTGATTTCGTACACTGAATTATGGCACTTTGCTTCGTTTATAATCACTCGGCAATTAAATTTCGAATTCATTCGGCAACTTTCAGATCAGTCTTGGTTTTCTTGCTATTTCACAGTAGTCAGGCCCTAGTTCTTTTCATCTTCAGAGTTCACGTCGTGTACGTTTGTATGCAAGCTGACGAGCGTATTAGACATACTTCGTTCAAATGTTTTTTTTTTTCTCACAAGAAAGCATAACCTTCCTCCAACAACAAGGTTTGTGAAGAAAGTGGTCGACACCTCGTCATAAAAAAAGAACCTTGTGATGAAATGTGCTTAGTCATCAAACTTAAACGTTTCTCAATGTTTAGATCTGAGATAATGATTAATATCAGGGCGCATGCGCCGTAGAACCTATTTGCACATTTGAGGTCGTAAAACGACGACGACGACGATGACGGGTTGCATTTTTAGACTCGGGCCTTCCTTCGGAAGGAAGCCCGAGTAATTAAGTCAACTCTCACCTAATGGACATTGATTTCGCTATTACCGACAAGAGTAAAAGCAAAAGACACTGAAAATAACTCGATATTTATCTTTATCATCTTCAGCGGGTTTTAACTTATTTTCTTGTATTTCTTATTCATTGAAAGCCTAGGCCTCAGCCCCTCAAGCAATTTGCTTGATTTCATCTTCCGGTCTCGTGAGTAATTTTCATCAGCTGAATTGTACCTTTTCAATAGAATACTCTCTGCTTGATAGCACATGGAGGACAGTGTTTGCCCGTCATTTGAAGCAAATAATGAGATTCAAGGAGTTTTAACAGCTGATTGAAACCAGGCAATAAAGACTATTATTAGATCAAGATTAGCAAAACTAATCTTGACGGAGTTCCTGTTTCCAAAGTGGCCGAGTGTGATCTGGGCCGAGCTTATGTCGTGACTGCAAATCGACTTATGTTTTTCGTGGCGATGATTTCAGTTTTGTGGCCGAGTGAGATCTGGGCTGTAAATGTGCAGTACAGTCAGGGTGAACACTGCGGATGGACCTGGCGGATATACGATGGACCTGGCAGATGGACCATATTTTTTTTCGAATAAAGATTATAAATTAATTTAGAAGTGCATTTTACATTTTACAATTATCACAAAACAAGACGCGTTCCGTAGCTAGCTAGACAAAGTCTCAGACAAGTGATCGAATTTCGTAGGGACTTCAACTGACAATAAACAAACATTGCACTTCGAAATCTCAACTCATTGGCTGTATTCAGGTCATCATAAATGTCCACATTTAATTCATTCCTCTACAATGGCATCATATACAGTCACAACCTGAAGTTGACAATGTTGTAATAGTGGTTCAATAATTGGTTTAATATGATACGTTGATACACTGTCTAACGTATTCGTCGACTTCGCAGCTTTCTCTATACATGATGCATATAGATCACAACATCTAAAATACCAGAAGATATATAGACCTTAAGGGTGGACTAACATATTTCGTTACTATGCAACCGCGTTGCTATGGGGTTTTACATGTCTTCAATTCTTTAGCTTTGTTGAGGATTTTTTTCTGAAATGTTGATATTTTATAGCCTTGTTAAACATCCTACTTCTCTCTAGGGGTTTTAAATTTCGTTTTAGCAGAAATGAGCAAGCATACAATTTATGAATTGAAAGTCATACAATTCGCGCATCTCCTGCTTGGGTACAACAGGAAAATCAAAACGTCTTTGCTGCATAATAATTTTTATGCCAAATGACAGAATAGAGAACTGTCTAAACATTATCGTAGGATTCTTTTCCGAAATCCATCAATTCAATACTGAAAAAGAACGGTAAATTTAACAAGACTTCACTGCGCATGCGCAGATTCTCGTTTTCAAAAACCTTCAAAATTTTCGAGCACGTTCACTGAGGGTTATTTTTTTCTAACCTAGAATATCAACAACGACCTAGTCAACATTGCTGAGCATGCTTTTTAAAAACTGAAGACAATATGACAAGTTATGGAATTTAATCCTTAAAAACAGCTCGAAAAACGTCCATAAAAAAATATTTTTCATTTAAATACCAAATCCATGCTCAGTTGTCTGCTCCTTGTGTTGTAGAACAAGTGTATAATCATAGATTTACAGTATCTTATAAATCCTTGGAAAAAAAGAGCGTTTTCTGTTTTGATGACGTCATTGTGACGTAATTTGGTGACGTCATGCTCTGACAAAGCTTTGTCCCTTACAATCACTTCCTATAAGTCCCTTCTCTTCTCTTTGAATTTTACGATTTTTTTGAGGTTTCAAATTTTCCTTAGCAACAGTCGAAATAAATATGTTAGTCCACTTAAAGGAACAGCGTGTTTGAGCCGTTTTGAGCCAATCGAAACCCTGAAACAGACATTCCTGTCATTTTGTGTACAACCAAAAAAAATATAATAAAATAGAAATAAGAGAGCTCATTTTATAACTCGGGCTTCCTCCGGAAGTGACCGAGTAAAAAAAAAATGAATGAATTTTATATAAGCTTAGTATTATACTGAGGCGATCAGACACTGGCATACAGCACTTGGCTTGGGCTATCTGTGAAGTGAGTAAGCTCACTTCCGCTTGACGTACTCCCATAATTTCCCAATGTTCTTTCATGAGTTTTTCAACGCTGTTGTGTGCTCAGTCACGTCCAGTTCCATAATGGAATACTTGTACAGTCGATCAGATATTGACGGAAGGAGACAACATCATGGACATCATGTACTTGAATTCATGACCCGAGAGTGTCCGCCTTTACTACTTATTTGGTATATGCAATTCTATCTATATTTGGGCATATGCAATTGTCACAGCGAACGGATATATCTACTTGATTAATGTGTTCTTAATTCTATCCTCGTTTGACTTTTAGCGTTCGACAACAATTCCAAACTACAGAAGTCCACGTGCAGATCGCAGCGCAAAGGACATGAGATAGTTCTATCAAATTGTAACAGTGACGTAAGAAAGGAGGGCGCAGGAATCCTAGTCAAAAGCAGCGGGGGTGGCTATGCAGTGGTTGGCATTTTCTCGGGTCGTGTCAAGCAAGGCCAAGATATGTATCTTTCTACCAGTTTGATGACTCGCAGAAAGATTGCTGAAATCAATAGCTGGATCAAGAAAAAGTAAAACAAGACATTATTTAACCACTTCAAAAACGAGTGGAGGACTCGAAACGAGTTTTTAGAGTTCGTTACTCTGATTAAAAAAATGAACCGCAGCACAAGAAAGAGCATAGCAAAATTAGTAAGTTTACAAAGTTTCAATAGGTTTGAGTTGGATATTGAACGAGTAACAGCGGCTTTCCAAACATCTCACAACTGAATTATAAATAAATGTATGTTTAGTGGGGACGCTTGTTCCGAGTAACCATACATTTCTCTGTAATTTTGCAGTTTTTAAATGCAGTACTATAAATGTCTGCTGTTCAGTTGCTGTTTGTCCAAACCCTATCAATCTCCTGTAGCCTGCGTAGCCAGGCTCTCTGGGGCAGGGAAAGGGGGAGGGGGAGATGGGTCTGGGGACGAGGAGGGGGGCGAAGAGGGGGATTGGGGAGAAGGGAAGGGAATGAGAGCCTGCAAGCAAGCCCTGGGTTTTTTGATAACCGCCTACTACTACTACTACTACTACTACAACGCGAGATTGAATTTCACCAACCAATCAAATTGCGCCGGAAATGAGAGAGATTACAAGGTCAAGGGGCAATTCACGCGCAGAACCCCACAAAAATAGTAAATACTGGACAAAAATCCAAACTAAAACGCAACGAATTTTCTTTGGGGTCGGTTAAAGTCAAGAAGTAATAATTTACACGTTATTTGAGTTTAAATAAAGGTCTATCTATCTATCTATCTATAAAGCCGTAACTCACGTTCAAGGACTATTAAAACCACGATACAAGCCAAACGGTTGAAGATATTCTGGGCAAGTCAGCAGCAAGGTATTAAACCCAGAGTGTTCATTTGGCTTCAATGGTGAAATCACCACAACACGGCCATGTCTGTTCTCCGTTTTAACGCTAGTAAAAGCCCGGGCCGGTAAAAGCTTGAAAATTTCGAGTTTTTCCGAACGTACCCCGTGGGAGTACTCCAAGCACATCTTTTCCCGATAAAAGAACCCTTACGGCTTGATCTTGCTCTTGTTTTAATCGAACTTCTCTAATAAATTACATTCTTGACTTCACGCATCCACTATAAAATACTAAAGGATTGGCTTGGTCTGGGATGTGTTAGAATCTGTCTGTTAATCACACACAGCACGAAAAAACAAATTTAATCATGTTTAAAGAAGACATAAAGTTTGCATAAACCTCGCCTTTAAGCACATTTACGCCAGAATTACGGTGCATAAAGTTCGTCTTTATAGGAACTTTATGCCTGGGCATAAAGCTAGTTTAAAGAGACTCGCTTCTGTAAGCCACATTTATGGTAGGTATAAAGGTAGCATAAATGTGGTATAAACGCGATATAAATGTCACTTAAAGTACTTTTAAACCTTGATTTTAAGATTGGCGTGAACATTAAATGTAGCATAAAGCTACAATAAACCCATTTTTATGACGTTTAAATCTCACTTTTGATTAAAAAAATGTAGCATAAAGCTACAATAAATGTTGACAATCGAAGTTAATTATATTTAACCATAATATATTCAAACCATAATATCGTTGCCTTATTGCCAAATGTTGCATAAATCGAGATTTGCTGGCATTGATTAACATTGATATGAATTTAGGTAACACACAAATATAAACCACCCAAGAAACTACCAGATATAAATTCAAAACTCTTTATTTTCTAATTTGACTGCAGTAATGGTGTGTTGTAATTGTACAAATTCATACTTATATAAAAAACTTTAAACAGTCTATTGATGTATTTTTTTATATGTAAAAAAATGTACCAGCTTGCATGGTCTAAAGAAACAACATTATGTTGAAAATGATGTGTCTCTCAAGTGCTTGAAACTGGACTCAGTATTAAAATATAAAGCACTTGCAAACATTAACCACAAGCAAGCATAAAAATCTAATAAATTTACAAATTATTAATAATATAACAAATTTAAATGCACTTTTGCAGGGCCATCACTGGGACATTGCTAAGAACTGGCAAAATTAGCTGGTTGGGATTGGGCAAACAGTTTAACACTGTTGAATTTTGACAAATCTAGCAAACAAATTAATCATCAACCATTCAGCTGTCTGGCCCTGGTTGCATGAAAGGTGAAAAGTATCCAACAGATATAACTGATGCATTTATCCGATAAATGGTATCCGTTCAATAGGACGTATCCGGTGGATAGCGCTATTCACCTTTCATGCAACAAGGGCCTGCAGATTTGTTACTTAGTGACAACCCTGCTTTTGGCCATTCAAGTGCCTCCTAAGATTAATTATTTGGTGTCGAATCTGCCCTCCTTCGTCTTCGGAAAGGTCGCTTTCATCTGAGCTTGTATAAGCCAGAGTGAGTGTCTTTCTTATGGCATCCCTCTTTCTCTCTTCCACTTCCACTGTCTCCAGGGTTTCCTTCCTTCTTTGCAACTTCTAAAAATAGAAATGAATGTTTACTAAATGACAGCAACACTATATCATTTTAAACATTAATTAGTGGGATATAATGTCAGTTAGAGTGGTCCGATACTAACTAATGTCATTATAGAAAACAATGGATACACTATTTAGTACTATTTAGTAATAGTTACAATATTTTTAGCTTTTTAGCAAGAAAATATCATCCTACTTCATTGTTTTCATGATAAAAAAAGAGCGAAGACTGGGAATGAGCAGCACAAAAGATTAATGCATTCAGAATAATATTGGCAATACAAGAAAGACCATGTCAGTACAGTTATGAAGTCAGATATTAAATTAGTGCAGAGTTATAAGCATTTAAAATGTACCAAGAACATGAAGAAGGTGGACGTGGTGATCTCTGCTGTCTTTGTCACACAAATCTTACTATGCATTTCAAAGAGCTGTAGCGTTTTAAATTTTTATGTTACATGTACAACGCTAAAAGTTTGCAAGATCACTGTGTTGGTATACTCTTTCAAATAATAGCAATGGTGTCTTCCTTAAATGTTGAAATAAGGGACTTGTCAGAAATTAGGGGGGATGGAGATTTTAAATTGAGCATTGAAAATGTTGTGACCCTCCCCTAGCGATGGGAATGAAATTTGTTTCATGACCTTCCCTATTCAGAGGCTCAGAAAGTCTGACAAGTCCCTAAGGTCTATCCATAAAAACTCCTTAGGCTATAACTCTTGAGTTTATAACAGTTCTAACTATGTGTTTCTTAGGCTATAACTCTTGAGTTTATAACAGTTCTAATTAACTCTGTGTTTATTAGGCTATAACTCTTGAGTTTATAACAGTTCGAACTCTGTGTTTATTAGGCTATAACTCTTGAGTTTATAACAGTTCGAACTCTGTGTTTATTAGGCTATAACTCTTGAGTTTATAACAGTTCTATCTCTGTGTTTATTAGGCTATAACTCTTGAGTTTATAACAGTTCTATCTCTGTATTTATTAGGCTATAATTCTTGAGTTTATAACAGTTCTATCTCTGTGTTTATTAGGCTATAACTCTTGAGTTTATAACAGTTATATCTCTGTATTTATTAGGCTATAACTCTTGAGTTTATAACAGTTCTATCTCTGTATTTATTAGGCTATAACTCTTGAGTTTATAACAGTTATATCTCTGTATTTATTAGGCTATAACTCTTGAGTTTATAACAGTTCTATCTCTGTGTTTATTACGCTATAACTCTTGAGTTTATAACAGTTCTATCTGTGTTTATTAGGCTATAACTCTTGAGTTTATAACAGTTCTATCTCTGTGTTTATTAGGCTATAACTCTTGAGTTTATATTAAACAGTTCTATCTCTGTGTTTATTAGGCTATAACTCTTGAGTTTATAACAGTTCTATCTCTGTGTTTATTAGGCTATAACTCTTGAGTTTATAACAGCCAACTCTTGAGTTTATAACAGTTCTATCTCTGTATTTATTAGGCTATAACTCTTGAGTTTATAACAGTTCTATCTCTGTGTTTATTACGCTATAACTCTTGAGTTTATAACAGTTCTATCTCTGTGTTTATTAGGCTATAACTCTTGAGTTTATAACAGTTCTATCTGTGTTTATTAGGCTATAACTCTTGAGTTTATAACAGTTCTATCTGTGTTTATTAGGCTATAACTCTTGAGTTTATAACAGTTCTATCTCTGTGTTTATTAGGCTATAAGCTTAACTCTTGAGTTTATAACAGTTCTATCTCTGTGTTTTAGGCTTAGGCTATAACTCTTGAGTTTATAACAGTTCTATCTCTGTGTTTATTAGGCTATAACTCTTGAGTTTATAACAGTCAGTTCTATCTCTGTGTTTATTAGGCTATAAGCTTAAGCTTAACTCTTGAGTTTATAACAGTTCTATCTCTGTGTTTATTAGGCTATAACTCTTGAGTTTATAACAGTTCTATCTCTGTGTTTATTAGGCTATAACTCTTGAGTTTATAACAGCCAACTCTTGAGTTTATAACAGTTCTATCTCTGTGTTTATTAAACTCGTGAAGCTCGATTCCGTTCGAGTTCGTATTCATTTGTGGACATTAGGATTTACAAGATTGTTATTAAGGAGTGCATTTAACTGTAAATACTTACACTTTTATAGTTTTTCCAACCACTTTCCAGCTGATAAGAACATCACGAACATATGTCTGTAAATTCAAGTAATCTCAAGGGGTTTTAGAGTCCAAAACCTCCTCACAAGAACAGAGACGTTGGCACCACGATCGAACGAACCAAACTGTAAACAACATGGCGGTCGGCGCCTAAATTCAAACGTATTTCTCGTCCATCTTGACCAATCACAGCAAGCCATTCGATGGTGCGCAATGAACCATGGGTCGTGGATATTTGTCCACGGCCCATGAATCATTGCGCATCGTTGTCGCTATTCTCATTTTATGCGGCGTACGATACAATGTTCAAAGTATTTTAATGATGAGTTTCATAAACAAAAAAAATCTAACGTAATTTATTGCAATGGGCAACTTATCGATCGGAGTCGGTGTGTGTCTCCATTCTGCTCTGATCTCAACCCAAACAGAAAGCATCCAGGAAGCATATAAAAATTAAAAATTAAAAATTAAAAATGAGGCAAAACTGTATCGGCATCAAGGAAAATATGGTGCAAATATGTGGTGTTAGTTAATATTTACTTTACGTTTGCATATATTTGCAACATGTGCAAACACCATCTTTGCACAACTTACACTAACATGTGCACAAATGTGGTGCGAATATAGATCCCTAAATTCACTTCATATTTGCACCGGTGCAAATTGTTCGTAAATCCAATATTTCGTGCAGTGCTAGGTAATTTGACACGTTAATAAAGGTTATTAATTATTATTATTATTATTATTATTATTATTATTATTATGTTCGATTGGAATGGATTTTTTACATTCACCTGAGACTGAGAGATATTAGGGTTCCAGAGATTCTTCACTCTCTTTCTCCGTGTTTATATTTGGTCGGGCTGTTGCAACATTGTCACAACAATGGATAAGATGATGACTTTGCTACATATGTTTCCTTTATATTGGACTAATTTGAATAGCATAAAGATGAACTTAATGGTGAAGTAAATTTGGCATAAATCTGAAGATTACACCGATTTTAGATTAGGCATAAACGTCGCTTAAATTTGACATAAACCTGACGTTTACACGAATGTAAATCACCTTTATATATTTCTTTAAGCCTAATTTATACCAATTTTAAATTAGGCATAAACATGGTTTAAATTTCGTCAAGCAACTTTATGCTAACTTTAATCAAGCTTTATGCTCCAATTGCTTAAAGTTCAACTTTATACAGATTTAAGCTCCTTTAAACTCTGGCTTAAAGTTACTTACAGAACTTTAAGCACCTTTATGCAATGTTTAAATTTCCATAAACCTGCTTTTTCGCGCTGTGACATGTCACTTTGGTCAATTTAGACCAATAGAAATTCGCGGCCTCTGGCGGCCGCGGGTTATCAAAAAACCCAGGGCTTGCTTGCAGGCTCTCATTCCCTTCCCTTCTCCCCAATCCCCCTCTTCGCCCCCCTCCTCGTCCCCAGACCCATCTCCCCCTCCCCCTTTCCCTGCCTCAGAGAGCCTGGCTACGCAGGCTAATCTCCTGAAACTCACTAATTCTGATGTGCTGTTCATTTCTTAATTCGATTAATTATGAAAACTCGTTCCCAGCCCTCCACTGTTTTTGAAGTGGCTGATAAATGAAGCAAGTCTTAGAACTAAAATATTCAGTTGTAATTTTTATTGTAAATAAAGAGCAACCGACGAACGAACACTCCGTTAAAGTTAGACCGCACGAAATTTGAGATATCACTGAATGCGATCGAATCGTCGTAACCTGAATTGCGCGCACGAAATGCATTCGGTTGCGTCGAAAATGCCTTTACCGTTTCTACAAAAAGTAACGCTTATGTTTAAGTCCATCCATGAATTAGCCCCACGATACTTACAAGTCCTCTTTACTCTTCGCCACACCAATTATAATATACGAAATTCTGACATTAAACTCTCACTGCCCAAGCCACGCACTAACACTCGCACTAACTACCTTAAGCGAAGCTTTTCTTACAGCGGTGCTAAACATTGGAATGACTTACCTCAAAGTACCAGGTCAATCAGCTCGCTTGATCAATTCAAGACAGAAATTAACGGAATTTTATGATCATTGAATTCCCACACGGCAATCATGTAAAACAGTAACATATGATGTAGTATATTTTTAATATTTTTAGATAACCATTGTATATTTATACTGAAGATTTTACCGTGTTTCTAAAAAAACTTTATGTATGTATGTACGAGCCTGATCAATGGATTTAATTTTACACTTAATGTAAAAGGAACGATGACATTAGGGAAACAATCGTAAGTGTCGATCTGCATCGATGACACTTGATTTTGCACGTTTTACAAAAGCAAATGGCTTGATATTTGGTGAACATGTTGTTTTTGGTGCCGTGATAATGACTGTTGTTTTAAAATTGGTAAAAATACATTTTTCCGATCGCGAGAGCCGTTTATAGTTAATCGAATGTTCCGCGAGTTTTTGTAGTCGTTCCTTTGAACTTATTCGGAACTCAAAAACAGCTTTAAACCAGGAACAACTGTTCCCTTCGAATTGGTGTTCATCGGAACTTTAAAACTAGCTAATCGGAACAATGAGTTCCCTTTTTTCAACACAGGAACATTGTGTTCTCTTTTCGACTAACATCGGAACATGTGGCCCTAATTGCCGTTCCTATCAACACCTAAAAGGAACTGAAGTTCCCATTTTGATGGTCCCAATTCAGTGAATAGGACTTATTCGTTCCTATGTATATATAAACAGTTCCCCATTGATCAGTAATAGGAAGAAGTGTTCCTTTGTGGTTCTGCACGAGGAACATTTTGTTCTTTTTAAGCAACAAAGTGTTCCTTTTGTGTAGCCATAGGAACAGATCGTTCCTATTTACAAAGGAGAACGTTTTAAGTCCCCTCTTGAATCCCAGTGCAAACTATTTGGTTTGTTAGGGGAGAGGAGAGTGTAGGTTTCAAAACGGAAGAGGGTGATGCACAGGCAACTCTAATAATGTATTCAATCGCCTGAACGTATGTGGGCACTGCCCAAACACGTTTGGGCAGATTTAAACATGATTGGGCATGCCTATTCAGGATTATTCATGCCCATACATGATTGATCATGCCTATTCATGATTGATCATGTCTATACATGTTGAAACGTGTTTGAACACGTTTTTCGTTGAATCAGCAAAACATAACAGACTTGTTTGAACATGCCCCATCTTGGGAAATGTCGATTGGTCCTAATAAATCTCTAGAGATTCAAAATAGGATCAATATTTTAATTACGACTCAATTAACTTGATATATTCACGTTAACTGGTCCAGTATGTGTAAACGTGCAAAATGCATCGACTGGTCAAAACAAGAAGGTGCATCACCAAAACCAAAAAGATTACATTTAGAAGAAGACGAAAACGATGGTTCGTATCATTGTCCAGTTCCAATTTGTGATCATGAGGGATTTTCGAGTCAAAGAGGATGCAGGAAACACGTCAAAATCAAGCATTCTTGGTTCTATTTCTTTGAATCTGAACTGAGTTCGAGCGCATCAACATCGAAGGCAGATGGTTCTGATAAAGTAAATCCCGGGAAAGAACAATGTTTGAAAAAACTTATTCCATCTTTTGACATCACGACTACTATAGGCAAAGAATTTGAAGCATGGCTGACTGGCAGTGGTGGTGGATGCAAAAGTACAAGGCAAGCTCAACAGATTGTACGAAGGAGTTTCAAGTATCTGAAATTTTGCTTTGAAGACGACCACGAAGATGAAGGAGATTTGAGTTGGGATTTGGTGGACTTTCGCCTAAGTTCGCCCAATTTTCTCTTCAAATTTGTTGATGTTATGCAGAGTGACTGGGGCCTTGGTCATGCTGGTCGCCTTGGATACTTGGATTCTATAAGTGACTTGATCGATTTTCGAAAAGTTCATGGAGTGGCATCAGATGCCGTTCTGAGGAATCTAACAGCGACAGAAGTTTATTTGAAACGAGCACGCAGAACAGTTTCGAAGATGATGAGGCTGCAGTGGACAAGTGATCTCGACATTGACACTTTAGAATCCAAGGGACATTGGGCGACGTTGGATGAGTTGTTGCATGTGGTGACGTATCACCTTCCACGTTATGAAACTGTGACGAAACTATGCAAGGAAAAAGCTAAGAAAGCAACTCCATCAGACCTGTCGTTTGCCACCAAGTTTGTAGCTGTGTATTTGTTTATCAAAGTCAAAGGATCGCGCCCAATGACGTATCAATACTTGACGGTCGACATGGTCGAAACGGCGAAGAGCAATGGGGGCTTTATCGATCAGAAAAAGTTCAAGACAACAGCTCGATTTGGGTTCGATTCTTTGTATTTGTCGGACACGAGCATGCAAGTTCTAGATGCGTACATTACGCACATTCGCCCGCTGTTGAAACCAACCTGCGACTATGTTCTCGTCACTAAGAAAGGAGGACAACACAGTAAAATTGGTCAACTCATGAGCAAGATGGTGTTTGACGCTACTGGCAAGTACATTCACCCGACGAGATATCGTCAAATCGTCGAGACCGCAAGTCACCAGCAACTTACCAGTAGCGAGCAAGAAATGATCTCCGAAGATCAAAAACACAGTTCCGTGGTCGCCAAAGTTCATTATCAAAAGCGACGATCTCGCGAAGTTGCTACGAAAGCTCACGAGTGTCTAAAGAAGTTACATGGCGAAAATGGGTCAAAAGTGGATGGGGACGTTAGCTCTAGGCTCTCTGATAGCCCCAATTCTTCACCTAATAAAGATATGCCAAGTGACGACAAAGCAGGGGATGACAAGAACGCCTCGACCAACCATCTGCTACTAGTGATGTCCCAAATCGCAATAATAATAATAATAATAATAATAATAACTTCATTAAAGTCTCAATAAATCTTCTAGCTGGGCACAAGTGCCCTACTAATCGGGGAGACTTAAAATGTTACTATTCACACCAGAAGAGGATGAATGTTTAACTCTTTATTAAATCGTGCAGTGAGAAAATTTAAATGAAAGAAGCCCATTTCACTTCAATATTCTTTAATAAATCATATGCTTTACTCTTTGTTATACTTGATATTGAACAAGTTTACACTGGATGAATTAGTGACAATACTTGTAACTTTACTATCATTGAATAATTAATCAAGAATAAATCATTAATACTAATAATAAATTAATTTAATCCATAGAACATTCGTCTCAGTCTCAAAATGGGGTTAAGAAGGGTGATATTTTCGCTTTCTTGGTCTATCGACGAGAAGTGATCGTTCTTCTTGGCTTGCGTGGAGTAGCAAAATCTTCGTCTTCTTCTTCTTCATCTTCTTCTTCGTCTTTTGGGATGTTTTGTATAACGCTGTCACATTCTTCACGTTTTTCGGCGATTAATTGCCAAGCTTTCATCAAACTTGAGGGGTCTTTTGTTACACAACAGAATCACTGATTTAATCCGATACTATTAATTGCTGTATATTCTCAAACACTTCTAGATAAGCTAAGTTAATACCATTAAGACTTTAATTCCATTATCTCTAGAACCAGATGGTATTCTAGATCATGCAATTTCTTATTTTCTTATCATTTAGTCTCCTCCTATTTTGGCATAGACCACACACAATTATCTACCACACCCCAAGACACTATACTACGTCAGAACTTCTTATTCCTATTTTCCACTTACGATGTTTAGACACAATCAGATAACTTATAATTATTACTATCCAACAGTGTAACTTTTTTGCAGTGTTGCAGAAGTTAACAATATAGAATCTTTAGATTACTTGTACGACTTAGCTGCGTATTTGATAATTGTAATCTAGAACCACATAGGATATAGCCAATCACAAACCTAGATTAAACTGACATTGATATAATGATAGACAATTAGTGCGTCACTATAAAGGTGACCGCACCACAACTTGTAATTAGTCCTAGCCAGCCAGAGCTTGATTAAACAACGATCCCAACGCCTGCCTAGAGCCTCCCTTAACATTGGTAAGAGAACTCGGGTATTAGTTCAAATGATGCTTATGTGATTTAAGTTGCGCTAGTGCTCAGCCTGTAAAATATTTAGACTGTAAATTAATGTAGTAAACTAGTTGTTAGATGCATAGTTAATCAACGTATGTAGCGTATGTAACTCTAGCTTGGTAAACTCAGTAGCTAAAATTGTCAAATTCTATGTTTCATGAAGTAATCTGAGTGATAATATCAGTTTTTCTACAAATAAAAATTTTCCACTCTGAATCGCCCACGTACACGCAGCACGGCCTCTGGAGAAACACAAGCTTTAATTTGCAAGCCGTGTAAAACAAAAAAACAAGCCGTAATGAATGCACCAACAGACTCTGTTAGTCAAGCAGACTTTAAATAACTAACTGATAGACTTACTCATTTACTAACAGCCTCCATGGACGGGTTACACACTTCATTAACTACTAACCACGAGCAAAACATCCATGACATAACTGCTTTACAAGACGTAGTCAGTGGGCACTCTCAGGCTAAGGGACGGGAAAAGGCGATGACGCATTAGTTTTTCTAGACCAGTTTATCCTTTATGGCAAGTTTTTTCAATGGAGCGACCAGCAAATATACGACGCTTTTCCATTATCCCTCACCGGTAACGCCCTAATCTGGTATTCAACTCTAGATAAAACTAAATTTACCAATCTAGACGGTTTAATTAAGGCTTTTAGAGAAAGATTTCTATCAACAACGGATACTTGGCTGTTGCGTAATGAATTATCCAATAAGAAGCAAGGCCTCGGCGAATCCCTCGCAGACTATATCTTAGATATAAGAAAGCGATGTCAACGTTTACTTGTAACCCCCGCTGAACAGCTTTACTATTTTCCTCATGGTTTGCGCCAAGATTTACGCACTTATGTAATTCTGCAACAACCTCAGACATTAGAACAAGCAGAAAATTATGCTAAAATTAAAGATTCAGTTGGTGACACGCCCCAACAGTCTTTGACAGTAACAGACGTAGTCGCGCTTCAACGTAATCTCATCACACAACTACAGGAACAAAATTTACTAGCTAAGCCAAATGTAGCTGCAATGGATAAACCTCGTGACCTAACCCCTCAACATGAACTACAGTCAGGATCAGATTTTTTCAACAATAATGAGCTAAGACGAGTAATTAGACAAGAATTAAGGTCAATGGAACCCCCAGCTCGTAGCAATAGCTCTTATAATAGCTCTTATAATAGCTCTTATAATAGCTCGTATAATAGTCCTCGACCGTATAATCGCCAATATGACAACTCACGCCCATTTCGTAATGAATCTCGCCAATACAGTGATAATTTTCGTCCTAGGTTTAACGCCCGCGGCGATCTAGGGAGATCAAATGATCGCACAGTATCGGGGCAGATCGTGTGTTCAAATTGCAGTCGTGTGGGACATCATTTTCGTAATTGTCGTGCACCATTTTATAGAGCAGACCCGCGCATACCGCAGCCAGCAAATCGAACATTTCCTAATCGCTCCGCACAATACACTCAGCAATCTCGTTCTCATCAATCAAACTAACAAGGTCACATCGCGAAACTAGGCAAATCGATGTGACCCCTACCCCCAGAAATATTTTGCCTCGCCAACTTCATAATGACAATATTGCCCAAATAGAATTAGATAATAACGCAAGTATTAGCACAAATGAATCTAGCCATAGCTTAACATTACGTAATCCTAGTCACGCGTCGCATAGCGTTACTAAAGAAACACCTTTTCGACTAGAGTCCAACCAAATAATTTTTCCTAACGAAGAAAATAGCTCTCCAATTCGTAATATAAATACTCAAATGGCGCGACCAGATAATAATACTGACCAAATGCCAGTAATCTCCAGTGATAATGGCGAATCTCCAAAAACTACGGATATGGTAGTTGACACATCTGGCAACGATTCTGACAGCTCCATTAGCACAGAAGAGGCCGGCAATTTAGATAAACAGCTTAAATTAGATAATCCGTTTCCAACGGAAGACGTTTTAATTGGCTTAGACATTAATGACTTTTCAGTTCTTACGACTTTAGATAGTGACTCTAGAACTAATTTTCGTGATTCTATCACAACAACTAGTACTCAAATAACAGTTTTAAATATTCCGGATTGCATTCCTCATGTCAAAGTTAAAGTGCCCGAACCAAGCATGGCTTCGATTAGCCACGAATTATTACCATATAGCCCACAATTAATCAAGAAGAAAGAGTGGGATATGTTTTCTCTTCTTAGTGGTTCATTCCACATAAAGCAAATGTTACTTGCATCGCCAATCAAATTATTTGACAAATTTACAAGTTTCGTCGCCAAAGACGATCTGCTACACGCAGCATTCAGAAACACATCTGGTATCCAAGTTAAACCATGTCAGCAAGATGACAGTCAATCAATTGCAAATTTAAAAGCCGAAGATACGGTCGCTGATCAGAGCGTTTTCGATATTCCCGGAATACAACTACAGCCAAAAGACGAAACAGTCAAGGCCGAAGATAATGATATAATAATGCAAACAGTTGCAAAAGAAGCAGGTTTTCTCTCTGATCAAAGTATTTTATATAAGGCAATAGAAACGCAACATGAAGATATTCAAGATATAAGCCACAAACATAAGGCAATTGATATTCCAGGTGCACCTTTTTACTCGGGCCCTTCCGAAGGAAGCCCGAGTTATAAAATGGGCTTTCTTCGGTTTTAGTAGTTTTGTTTGGTCAAAGAATGAAGAAAGTATGCGACGTATTTAATCGTATCGAGTTTCAAGATGACTCAGCAGATAAGGGAAAACAAACGACACACAGGACTCAAGTAGATTTGAATCTTAGTTTTGAAAGCAGCTGTAGATCTTCAAGCTATTAATATAAAGGTCAGGATTCTAGTTATAATTAAACTCACGACCAGCGATGTAACTACATCTATTGACAGAAAGCTATATGTACAGAAGTCATGCAAACAATCGAGTCAGTCGTGTTATCAGTCAGTAACTCATGATGGATGTTTATTTTATTCCACGTTTGAAAAATTCAGTACGATTACAGCCGTGTGATCCTTGTGTGAGTCATACATCTATTACGCGACCTAATTTTAGAACCGCCGCGTAGCGCTATTTAAAACAGAATTTCCACGCTCAAAACAGGTCAGTAAACGACAAAAATACAATCGAAATCAAAACGTCCTTAGATTTTAGGGATCTATTACAGAAGAAGACGCTCAGTGACTATTTGTGTCGGTGAGCATAGATAAAGATCTCCGACTCTTCAATATGGTACGCTGTGGTACGTCTTTAAACGTATTTGAGGTCACTTGAGGTCACATCTTAAATCTAACAGAAGCAGCTTTTGATTTTTAATCGATAATTCCTTTCTGATTTCGAGATAAATCGGACAAGATCTTTCAATGTATAGGCAGAGACAGCAGATTGGTCGAGCTTTGTCACATCATACCGTAGTCTGAATCAACTTGATGTTTAAAAGATACGAAGTTCGGGAGGAATTCTTAAGTCCTTTCATTTGACCGACTTTCCTCTACGATAACGAAGAAACCAAATTAAAGACGTTATCAGAACCGTCTGACCATGAATATGAACCTCAACTGGACGTTCCAAGTACGTGCTACGGAAGTACGATTCGGAGATTTTTATCTATGCTCACCGACACATATATACATAGTCTCCCTCGTCACGCAACTGTCAGTCATTGTCAGGTCCCTCCTCACGCAACTGACATTGTCCTTGTCATAAGCCCGAGTGTACGCTCATTGAGCGTCTTGTTTATTTATCATCCCACTCTTTTCGTCGAAATGAAAGAATTTCACTAAAAACATCGAGAACGATCTTTTCAAAATACAAACTTATTAGCATATTGTCGGCACGCGTCCGTGAGTTTGAGAAGTGGCGGGAAAAGTTCAATCGTTCGCAGTTTTGTTCAAAACGTTTATTTATCTTTTGAATGAAACATATTTCCCCTTAAAATGACCAGAAGTAATATAAAAATACAATGGTTTCTTATTTAGAACCACATTTTAACCAACTGTCCGTGATATATGATATCAGGACAGTAGAGTGTCTTGATACCGTAGAATATCAGGACAGTAGGTGTCTTGATACGGTAGAATTCTCGATTGTGATTGGTTGAAACAAATATTGGGGTGACTCTAATCACGCAAGGCATCAGACCGCATTAGTGACGCCATTGATCAAGATATGTTGTTTAAAAACAAACAAACAACAAAATGCGCAATACAACAACGGCGACATATAAATAAACAAACAATCAATTTGTGTAACTCAATTTGTAAACGTAACGACAGTAGGAATAATTAGAAATGTAAAATAATATACGATCTTTAAAATATATTTGAACGATGTAATTACTATTTTACACACAATAACGCAATTGATATCGGCATTGACGCAATCACTTGGAACAACAATAACAACCATGCAGAATGTTGACAAATAAAAACTGAATTTTAATCCTTTTCAGTAAATTGTTTGCAAAATAATTAGCCAAATATTCAAATAGTCTCGTGAGTTTTGTTTCAACTTTCCTCACATATTGGGTTGGGCCGTTAATTGCACCACAGGAAACCCAGGCTGTATATCTGTCTGGGTCTTTACGTAAATTATAGTAAAATACAGTAAATGAATGATAGCTTCTAAATAAAGTGTATTTCACATATACATACCGTATTGTCTTCATTTTGCCTCGTTTCGGTCGATTTTGACGTGTTTTGGCTGGTCTAACTCTCCCCTCCATAAATAATGAGAAGGACGGAAACATCGAGTCTCAAATCACTACAGGTCACGATCGATACTCCTCGATTTCTCTCCTTAAAATGTATTCCCCATCAATTCAAACGACCTCAGGTGAAAGAATGATAAATATGGATTCCTCGAAAGTGAGTCACGACAAGAAAAAGCATCAAATTCATTCTCGAATCCTTCGAAGAATCCATAACATACAGCCATTTTCATCCGGAGTTCCCGTTTGCTGTCCACGGAAGTAAACGTTACACCACAGGAAATCCCAGCGGGCTTTGGCGCTCGGACCAGATTGGACAAAAACCAACAAAGGCAATTCAAATATTTCACTCGTGGGGACTATCGAGAGTAAGACATCGATAGACAAATTATACACATCTAGGGGTGGGTAGAATATGAACAACCAATCCGAAATCGACAACAACATGATGACCCGTGCATGAAAAACCCCGCAAAATTCCAGCGTTTATAGCGAGATTCAAAACGTTACTTTATCGCATTTATAATAATAATTATTCGATATTGTCAAATACAAAATGCTGTCTACGCTGAAGCGGAAATATGAAGAATGCCTTGGAAATGTTCCGAAGAAGAAGAGTAAAGGCGAAAAAGTTTTAGTTCCTTTCAGTATGTATCTTTGAAAGCCTGGTAAATTTGAAGTTACGACCGTTCGATTCAATAATATTTTACATCAATAGTTTTCAGTTTGTTCATTAAAAGACTTCTTAATTTTATTTCAGCGTTTTGCGTAATTATGAGCAAACTGCAGGATGCTTTTCATTCCGTGATGATATTTTAACTCATGCACTGGAAGAAAAACATAATATCATTGCCCTAGATGTGTATAATTTGTCTATCGATGTCTTACTCTCGATAGTCCCCACGAGTGAAATATTTGAATTGCCTTTGTTGGTTTTTGTCCAATCAGGTCCGAGCGCCAAAGCCCGCTGGGATTTCCTGTGGTGTAACGTTTACTTCCGTGGACAGCAAACGGGAACTCCGGATGAAAATGGCTGTATGTTATGGAGATTCTTCGAAGGATTCTTCGAAGGATTCGAGAATGAATTTGATGCTTTTTCTTGTCGTGACTCACTTTCGAGGAATCCATATTTATCATTCTTTCACCTGAGGTCGTTTGAATTGATGGGGAATACATTTTAAGGAGAGAAATCGAGGAGTATCGATCGTGACCTGTAGTACTGATTTGAGACTCGATGTTTCCGTCCTTCTCATTATTTATGGAGTGGAGAGTTAGACCAGCCAAAACACGTCAAAATCGACCGAAACGAGGCAAAATGAAGATAAGACGGTATGTATATGTGAAATACACTTTATTTAGAAGCTATCATTCATTTACTGTATTTTACTATAATTTACGTAAAGACCCAGACAGATATACAGCCTGGGTTTCCTGTGATTGCACAGGTCATTGGAGTCACACTGAGCGGTAATCAGCCTTTATAGTAAACAATTGCGTCATTGCTGGAGGTACATTCCATTGTTCATGATTCATGAAGGGTGTCGAAATATTTTGTGAACTACACACTTATTAATGTACTGATTTGCATAACTGAGCCATGCAACATCAAAGACACGTTACGTCACTCAATGCAGAATCACTTTCTAAATTCAAAGTTAAAGGAAATCTAACACCGTAAACTTTGTTGGAGTAAGGGCTAACTAAGTACTCTTTTATTACGGTGTTATATATTTCCTTTATCCTTTGAATCCGACGCAGCCCATACTATAGACTTGCCACAAGTCGACCTCTCTTGTTTGATTGAATTGATGTTTATTTGCACTCTTGATTTACAGTTTTACATTTTCACACATACAAGCTATACATACATATAAGTACTAAAAGTTATTACTATTTACTAGAGATCAAAGATTAAAGGTTGGTGCTTGGAAGCTGAAGTAACTAAAGTTTTTTGTACCCACACTAGTGTACTCGCTAGTTTCCATTTATATTTCTAAATTCCAATATGTTTTTCAAGTTCAGGTTTTCAGCGATGCCTATTGTCGAACATCCATGTATCATTTGAGATCGGAAGGGATGCTTCAAACTATCATGCTGCAAATAGCTACTCCAGCGTGAACCATACACAAATGATTGCGTAATTGTTATGTAAATAAACAAAAGCGACACGTAAGAATGACTAAACATTCAAATCACTTCATTTCAGTGTGTTTGGTTATGTCTCATCTAGTCCTTCATCGATTCCCTTTCGAATAGTTTGTCACGTTTCTAACGTATTTTACACTTTCTTATCAATCGGAAATGCGTATGTTCATGCTCTTTTCATGTTCAAACAGTTTTATAGCTTGTCCATATACGGGGCACGTGTTTGTATTGATTCGGTTGTACGGACGTGACGGAAGCAACCGGTGACACCCTGTACATGACCGCTCCTACTGCTACTGACGTCAACATATGCAACATATGAGGAAGTCACAAAGACTGATATAAGAGCTGACGATCAACTCGAAATCATATTAAGCTCAAGCTTTACTACGAGCAAACTAGTAATCAGATCAAAATTCTAGCTCTTATTATTATTATCTTAAAAAGTTGTGATTTATTTCAAAAAGATGAGCACTGCCGTGAAGATTTCTTTTCTCATCATAGCTTATGTTAGCCTCGTCAACTTGGTGTCTGGCAAAGCCAACCCTAGTCAAGTGGTGGTAAGTGAAATTTATATCTTCTTATGGGGAAACTGGATGGTCGTCACTTTATTCACATACGCATTAATTTTATTTGCAGAAGAAGAAATCATTTTCACATGCGTCACCCCTTTCAGTCTTTTTGTTTATTGTATTTTAGAGTTACCTAGATAAATATGGCTATTTGACTCCTCTCGACCCCATAAACGGAAAACTACGAACAAGTGAAGAATTACAACAGGCGGTCAAGATGTTCCAACGAATGGGAGGCATACCGGAGACGGGCAAATTAGACGACCCTGAGCTCTTGGCTCTCATCGAGAAGCCTCGTTGTGGAGTTCCTGACTTTGGCCCTGCTGACAATGCTAAAAGAAAGCGAAGGCATACTTTACAAGGATCGTATTGGAAAAAGAAGGTACTCAAGGAGTAATGATTATTCGTTCAATCATCATCACGTTACCATCATCGAACAACTTATAAGGCTTGCAAATAAAAATGACTAATCATGTTTTCATTCTTTAGGATTTGACGTACAAAATTCTTAACTATAGCCCTGATTTGACTCCCGAACAAATCGAAACTACCATTCGAGATGCCTTCAACGAGTGGGCGAAGGTCACAGCTCTGACATTTACCAAAGTCACTGGAAATACCAAGGCTGACATCAACATTAAATTTGTCAAAGGAGACCACGGAGATGGATATCCATTTGACGGACCTGGTGGAACGCTGGCTCACGCTTTTTATCCACAAGATAATTCACAAGGTAAGAATGGTCGATACGTGTCTATCTCCAAGAGTATGTGCAATTATTGGCTGTCTATTGAAGTATCTAATACTAGTTTTCTTTTCTCCAGAAATCTACGGTATTGATGCCCACTTTGATGACAGCGAGGCATTTGTACCCATCTCACACCTAACTTTAGAGATAGGGTATTTTAATTTTTGCAATAAAAAGCGCCTTACTAACAGGATTACTAGTAATTAGTATTAAGTTGTCAATAACTGTCTAAAATAGGGTATAGAATTTCCCTCAATCAATCAATCAATCATCATCAATTGTTTATCAAACTTTATGTCCTACACCATAACATTTGCTTTGGGCCAAAGAATACGTTTTTACAGATTTGATACTTAAAATTTAAATGGTGCTAGAGTGCCTGAATTGAAATAGTTGGGAAACTAATCAGAGTCAGGTGTCCTAGTTCACAGAGAGTTATATTAATATTGTATCAAAGTTTGGGTCAATAGTAATTACATATTTATAAATTCGCCGGCCTATATCTATAGAAAATTAGATGTAAGTAGAATAAGTAGAGTCTTAGATAGGGTCCACTTTTTACCCGCTCTGTCTTGAACAGGGTATGAATTTTAAGATGTCGCTGTCTATCCTGAGATATATAGGTCAGGCTTTTTTTTAACGGACCCCAGCGGGACACCACATATCATACCATAAAGAATTCTGTCTATTAATACAGGAGGTCCATCTTCAGGAAAGACATCCACACCTGCCCCAAATCCTGCTACTGCCACTCCCCATCAGAAAACCGAAGCACCCAGTGTACCCGATAAATGTTCAAGCTCCATGGATGCTTTCATTCTGTCTGAGGATGGATATACCTATGCATTCAAGAAGGACTATTTCTGGCCTATTGGCGAGGACTTTGGTGCTTGGACTAATGCCCTAAAGATTCGCGACTACTGGCCATTATTGGAGGAAAACATCGATGCTGGATTCCTGCGCCGGTCAGACAATGTGACTTTTATCTTTAAGGGCGACAAGTAAGTAGCAACCACAATCACATGTACACATGTCAACTAATATCAGTTCATGCATTCAATACTTTATGTGAAACGTTGTTTCGAAATGTTCTCCTCGATTTTGTGTCTTTTGTTTTATAATTATATTTTCGCAGTCCGTCCTTACCGACGGAAGCTTTGTTCCACAATATTAAAACTCTGTTGTTTTCTTGAATAGAGTTTGGATGTTCAAAAACCGTTCACCACTTAAAGACAAAGCCCTGTCAATCACCAACCCTGAGCTGAACCTGCCTTCAGAACTAGCCAACATGGATGCTGCCCTGCAGTGGGCTCGAAATGGAAAGGTTTACTTTTTTAAAGGCAACCAGTATTGGCGTTACGATACAGTCAGGAAGTCAGTTGATATAAGATACCCCAAGTACATCGCTGATGGATGGAGAGGAGTTGTACCTGACAACATCGATGCTGCTGTTCAATGGAAAAATCACAAAAGTTACTTCTTCAAGGGACTCAACTACAATGCCATCGATGACTATTCTGTTACTGTTCCAAGAGTTGAACCACCCTACCCTAGAAAGATAGGGAAATATTGGATGGCTTGCTCTGATAAAGGACAATATGTCGGTGGCAAGATATCACCAGTTGAAAATAGTTCAGTCATTGGTTTCATACCTAATCTTCTTATTCTTATCTCAAGCTTGTTATTGACAACAATGTTTTAGTTTAACTTATTTTTACATCCTAGAGTTCAATTGTAATTAATGTGCAACCTTTAGCACTTGGCTCTGCATTTTCGACGATAGAGACGACGGAAGGGATGAATTTATTATTTAATTATATATTTACGGATCTGTACAAAATATTATTATTGATATATTTATTTTGCATTCATAAATGGATTTTGCTCAAACGTTTGGATGTTGAAAACCAAATAAACATTTATATAGAACTTCTCTTTTTACATCACTATCTAACAAGAACTGGGGTAAGAATGGGAAATTTTAATGAATGGAATAAAAAAGCAAACCAAAAGCAAACAAACAAAACAACAAACAAACAACAGAACAATCACACAAAGACAAACAAACAAAGGCAAACAAAAACGCAATCGCATCAAAGCAAACAAACAAAACAATAAACAAACAATCATACAAAAACAAACAAACAGCAAACAACCGAACAAAAGAAAAATATAAAAAGCTTAGGTGAAACAACGTTATATGGACAAGCGTCAGGACTTTGAATACCTACAAAGTACATATAACACACACGAATATCGAATATCCAATGAGATATGGAAATGGAACGTTAAGGTGTCTCATCCTCATGCAGCTCGACGGCATGCATACGCGCATACGAGGGATATGAGCACCTTCCATGCTCTATCTATATTGGAAGTTGGGCCAAGAAAGAGGCAAGGGTGATCAGTCTAACAGAGGGGAATATATTTGCTGGAGGGACCATTTCCTCCTAATATCTACAAGCTCCAGACAAGGCCAAAACTGGGTTAAAACCCTGTGGGTAGTTTTGTTCCTGGGAGGCAGTTCCTGCATATGCCTGTGAACGTCAGTGAACCGGCCTTTCTGGGAGGCGGGATGAAATGGTAATCTCGCAGAATTACATGTAGCGAGTGTCGGACGGGTGCTCCAGTTCAGCGCCTACAATGGGCGTCAAAATTAGTTGAGACACTTTTTCAGGTGGTTCAAAAAACGTGTTTTTCTTACAAGTGATTATGGGTGCGAATATCTAATAATAATAATAATCTTGATAAGAGTGACTTTGGATAAGCAATTTATTGAGAAAACCAACGATAGGATGCGACGTTTCGTTGTCATCGTGACAACATTATCAAGCAAGTGAGTTATATAAGACGAACAGAATATGAATATAAAGTACATTGAACAATAGTAAAGTATAAAAGTATAAAGTATATTCTTATTCTGTTCGTCTTAACTCACTTGCTTGATAATGTTGTCATGATGACAACGAAACGTCGCATCCTATCGTTGGTTTTCTTAATCAAATAATAACAACAACAATAATAATAATAATAATAATAATAATAATAATAATAATAATAATAACAACAATAATAATAATAATAACAACAACAACAACAACAATAATAATAATAATAATAATAATAATAACAACAACAATAATAATAATAACAACAACAACAACAATAATAATAATAATAATAATAATAATAATAATAATAATAATAATAATAATAATAATAATAATAATAATAATAATAATAATAATAATGACGCCATTAAACTAGATATGTAGCACCCTCCACCAGTGGGGAGAAAATATTTGTACTGGGTTCTGGCATCTTTGTAACACGGCAAGAACGAGCAATAAAGTTGTATTGGAAAAATCATTAGGCTGTTTTAGGGGTCTGGTTAACCGACCCAAAACTGAATCGTATATTGTCGTCGTCAGACCAAACAGAATCCTCTCGGGATTCTGACATCGAGGTTGTATTCAATGAGTTCTACGCTATATTGGACAAGGGGATTCTTCTTCAGAGTCAGTAGAATCGACTCTTGATCTCTTCCATGTTGCTTCCTCAGGTAGTCAATGGAGGTTTTCTTTCAAGGCAGATATATTTACTCGGGCCCTTCCGAAGGAAGCCCGAGTTATAAAATGGGTTTTTCGGTAGTAGTAGTAGTAGTTGTAGTTTTGTTCGGTCAAAGAATGAAGAAAGTATGCGACGTATTTAATCGTATCAAGTTTCAAGATTACTCAGCAGATAAGAAAAAACAAACGACACACAGGACTCAAGTAGATTTGAATCTTAGTTTTGAAAGCAACATGTCGTTAATAACCCGTTACTGAGCAGCTTCGTATTATATCTCTGAAGCTAGAGAGCAAGGGTTTGATTTTTCAGTAGATTTTGTTTTGATAGCTAATATCGCTTTGCTTGCTGCCTGACTGTCGTCACGCGCCGTGAAAAACCGTTTAAAAAGTATCCGGCAGTAAAACGAAACACATTTCTCAGATATATAATGAAGGATGTTTATTTGATTCGACGTTTGAAAAATTCAGAAGGAAAAGAAATCGTAGAAATCGTACTTCAAAACTTCATCAAAGCAAAGGCGAGCAAGGTCTATGTCCGAAATTTGGGTTCATGCCAAAGTTGTTTTAATAGCCTATTTATATACTTGCACAATAGAAAAGCGCATCAATTTTAGAACCGCCGCGCAGCGCTATTTAAAGCAGAATTTCCACGCTGAAAACAAATCAGTGAACGGCAAAAATACAATCAAAATCAAAACGTCATTAGATATTAGGGATCTGTTGCAGAAGAAGACGCTCAATGAGCGTATAGTCGGGTGTTTTGACAATGACAGTTGCGTGACGACAAACTATTTGTGTCGATGACTCATAAAGATTCGTGGAGGTACGTCTGTATTACATCTTTAAACGTACTTGAGGTCACTTGAGGTTGCATATTCATGGCGCCACAAACGTGTCAAATAGTTTCCGACCGTATATATATCGAACTTAATCCGAAGTATTGTTCGCTCAGGGCAGATACTGAGATATTGCTAAGTCATCGTATTCGACGACTAGAAGTGAAAGAAGCAGTTGACCTGTGCAGAAGAGAAATTATGTTGTATCCAAGGCAAGCCATCCATCAGATCCTCTTAAATACGCTCTCACATACAAACGCATACGCCGATTCGTGTGGGCCCACTCTAAAAGATGTTGAGCGTTTTCGACAGGGCCTTTACATGAACTCATCAAAAGCAAATCAATTGAACTCAAAGTCAAAAGGTAAACATGGAACTCAAGCTCAAAAGCAAATCAAATGAACTCAAGAACTATAATACAAATGAACTCTAATGTTGACTTAAATGTGAACTCAACTGAGTACTGCCTAGCCAAGCATGTATACCACAACTTGAAGCTATATATGTATTGATTCAGAAGTGTGATTCCAACATGAACAAATCCAAAGGTGAGAAAACAACTTTGAAATCGCATCAAGAAGAACACAAATCTGAGGCGAAAATGAAGTCAATCCTTGTTTACATTCTGTTTATATTTTTTATTGTGTTAATGCTGTTAAAAATAGTATTTTTCTATATCAAAGAGAGAGTTTTAATGGAGTGCATATACCGTCGTTATCACCGTCATACCGTCATGGCCAACGATCAAGGTGAACAAGCAAGTTTGACTGAAAATAGACTAAGTGCTATAGATGCCTTTGTAAATATATCTGAAGTGTACAAGTTAAGCTGAATGTCAATAATCATGAATTGAATACAATAAACAATGTAAGATCTCGCTATGCCATGTTTGTTGCTTGTGATAGTACGTGCACGGTTAGTACTAGTAGTAGAATACACCGCCATGCTCATCGTGATCGAGAGCCAAGCAGAATTTCTTTCAAAAGCTTGACGTCTATTTTCCGAAAAAGTAGGAAATTAAGAAAGTACATTCGACGTATCATCAAGAAACAGGTTCTAGCATCGTCAAATATTCATATTTTTCTCAAGAATATGCGTATTATTGCCCTAAATGTTTACTCTTACTCTGATGTTAAATGCAATGTACATTAATTTATAGTCATTTCGATCATTCATTTCGTTAAATTTAGAATTGCACTAAAGCTTACATTATACAGATGCTGCACACCGAGAGAGCTCTTGTATAAACTATGAAAGAATATTGGAAATATATTTTCTTGATTCGACGATTCACTGAATTGAACCGACTTTCCTCTGCGATAACGAAGAAACCAAAGACGTTATCAACCGTCTGACCATGAATATGAACTTCAACTGGACGTTCCAAGTACGTGCTACGGAAGTACGATTCGGAGATGCTCACCGACACATATATACATAGTCTCCTTCGTCACGCAACTGTCAGTCAATTTCAGGTCCCTCCTCACGCAACTGACATTGTCCTTGTCATCTATGCTCACCGACACATATATAAATAGTCTTCCTCGTCACGCAACTGTCAGTCATTTTCAGGTCCTTCCTCACGCAACTGACATTATCCTTGTCATAATGCCCGAGTGTACGCTCATTGAGCGTCTTGTTATAGGAAAAACAGGCTCAAAGCTAACATCACGGCAGTGACATGACATCGAACACAAACCCCCCATCGTGTTGAGATAGAGTTCGTTTCTTTGTTTGTTTGACTGAAGGAACCGATGAGTCAGCTAATTCTCGTATGACACCACATGTGTTCTTAGTCCTTCTTTTTGTCCAACCGTAACCGGAATAGTGGCCATACACAAATTCAAGCACACTTCACAAATGGCATGAACCTGTTCTGGACTAGCGGAGGCCAGTAAAATAATTACTCGTGCCCAGGCCGTAGGCCGCACGAGTTATAAAACCCAACGCGTATTTTATTATTATTAGTCGGGCTTCCTGTGGAAGCTCCGACTCTAAAAATGCAGGCCGGTATATTCTTTGACCTCAAATCAGCAAGTGGGTTCTACAGCGCATGCGCCCTGTGCCGACCGCTAAGATAATCACCGAAGGCTCTAACAACATGATTTATCAATACGAGACTGGTCGAGTCTGAATACACAAACCTTGTTGGAGGAAGTTTATGTCGTCTTGTTTTCAAAATAACCACAATAATTCATAAAGATATGGATTTATCAATCCAGTACTAGTACTGCAAATGGTACGTTTAGAGATCTTCAGAACTTAGAACGAAGTGAGTTGATACACGCAGCCGGCGGTGAAGAGAACAGTTGTAAGGTTTTCAGCCGACCGATAACCGTCGAGGCAAACCCATATTTACACTTCATCCAAACATTGTTTAATCACTCTGCGATGTCTAGTTTATGTATACGGTATTTGCACGGACAACAGGTCACGTAGAGTCAGTATTTTGGGTAATATTTGTATTTCCGTATCGCTTATAAGCTCTCAGAAGCAGAGACTGAAGCTCTGTTATTGTACTGTATTTGCTTCTGATGACCTTTAGTAATCCGAACCCCGACATCTGGTTTTATTTATGACGTCAGCGAAAGCTCCCGACTACCTACCTTTAGGTCGCTGACGCCATAAATAAAACCAGATGTCGGGGTTCGGATTACTGTTGTGGGTTCGGACGTCAGCGAAAGCTCCCGACTACCTACCTTTAGGTCGCTGACGTCATAAATAAAACCAGATGTCGGGGTTCGGATTACTTCACGCTAGAAGAGCGTCTAGTTACTCGTGCCCAGGCCGAATGCCCAGGCCGAATGCCCAGGCCGAAGGCCGCACGAGTTATAAAACCCAAAGCGTATTTTTTTCGTTTTTTTGGGCGTCCAGAAAATCGCAAAGTTGTGCAATATCCGGTCACATGCTATCGAGACCAAATATAAATGGGGAATAGGGTTGGGGATCACGAAGGGGGAGGGCAATGGGAGAATGTTTGCAACGCCTATTTACCGGGGCCTAGTATCTCCTTCAATTATATGTGTATTGGAACCATTTATATACAAACATTTATCTTTCTCCCAATCGATGTGGGACATTGTCAAATCCAAAACCGTCACTAAAAATAAAGTCAAAATCAAATCAAATCAGATTATAGGGCAAATGGGATGTATTTACACAATGATATTGTCAAATTAAAGCTGGTGTGTGTCTGTCTAGCGGCGTCAGAGCGAAAGCATGGGGTCTTGTACTACTGAATTGTCTCGCACATGCGCAATGTGTTATATAGGTGTCGTGATTCCCGATCTAAAAAGCGGCTAAATTAAATGTGTTGGCCAAATGAAGGACGAGGTATAAAGCAACAAGTCAGAGCCCAGGCATCCACCACGGCTTAGAAATTGCACACAAATCCTAACTTTGGCGTTCAGCGCTCGTCAACACATCAAAATTCACAAGACAACTCGGACCCATCATCGAATGAATACAACTCAAAACCTCAAGAAAACTACACAGGGGACTTCAACAACTATTATTCTTTATTTCTAGTATTTTTTAGGGAATGATATAGAAAAATAATGCTTTTGAGAAACAAACAAACTCATACTCAAAACTATAAAATGACCGGTTGAACCACACCACGTGAAATTTTCGAATCGCTCAAAACCACTCAAAAACACAATTTCTTGCTCAGATTTCTACATCAACGTGTTCTTTAATTTTCAGACTACTGTTGTGAAGACATTTTTGAGAATCTCATACCCTCTGAAGGCTTTCTAAGAGCTCATTCCTGATCCAACCGAACGAAAATCCAAAGACGTCACGATCCACTGATTTCTACGTTTGGGCTACTTGTGACCACAGGAAGCCCAATTATACAACTGACACACGCGAACATTCAGTGAAAATCCTTATCGTCCAAGAAGATAAGCACACGAATAGCTGGACGGTCTATGTGTTCTACTAGAAAGGAAACCACAAGCTTATATTTATGGTATTTTATATTTCGAAGTCTAAATGAAAAATCGACCGACAACAACTATCAATCATTGAACTTTACTCGTTGAATACATTTTTATATACCAAGATATTAAATGGTCTCTTGATTTTACTTTTAAACTGTTCAAATATTTTCACTCTAAGAGCGAAATATAAAACATACGGCATTGATCACGAAAGATAACTGCGACATGTGCTGGTTCCAGGTAGAAAAGGGAAGCTTTTAAGCAAAAATTTCGTGCCCAGGCCGTAGGCCGCACGAGTTATAAAACCCAACGCGTATTTTATTTTATTTTTTTCGGTGTCAGAAAATCGCAAAGTTGTGCAATATCCGGTCACATGCTATCGAGACCCAAATATAAATAGAGGAGAGGGTTGATGATCAGCGAAGGGGGAGGGCAAGGGAAGAAGGTTTGCAACGCCTAATACCGGGACCTAGTATCTCCATCAATTATACACGTATTGGAACCATTTATATACAGAAATGTATCTTTCTTCCAATCGATGTGGGACATTGTCAAATCCAAAACACTACGCATGACCACTAATTCCATAGACAATCGTCACTAAAAATCAAGTCAAAATCAAATCAAATCAGATTATAGGTCAAATGAGATGTCTTTGCACAATGATATTGTCAAAGCTGGTGTGTGTCTAGCGAAAGCATGGGGTCTTGACGTCTTGTACTACTGAATTGTCTCGCACATGCGCAATGTGTTATATAGGAGTCGTGATTCCCGATCTAAAAAGCGGCTAAATTAAATGTGTTGGCCAAATGAAGGATAAACGGACGAGGTATAAAGCAACAAGTCAGAGCCCATGCATCCACCACGGCTTAGAAATTGCACACAAATCCTCGGTCGCTGTTCAGCGCTCGTCAACAAATCAAAATTCACAAGACAACTCGGACCAACATCGAATAAATACAACTCAAAACCTCAAGAAAACTACACAGGGGACTTCAACAACTATTATTCATTATTTCTAGTATTTTTTAGGGAACGATATAGAAAAATAATGCTTTTGAGAAACAAACAAACTCATACTCAAAACTATATAATGACCGGTTGAACCAAGATTTTCGAATCGCTCAAAACCACTCAAAAACACAATTTCTTGCTCAGATTTCTACACCAACGTGTTCTTTAATTTTCAGACTACTGTTGTGAATACATTTTTGAGAATCTCATACCCTTTGAACGCGTTATCAGAGCTTATTCCTGATCCAACCGAACCAAAATCCAAAGACGTCACGATCCACTGATTTCTACGTTTGCGCTACCTGTGACCACAGGAAGCCCAATTATACAACTTACTGACACACGAACATTCAGTGAAAATCCTTATCGTCCAAGAAGATAAGCACACGAATAGCTGGACGTCTATGTGTTCTACTAGAAAAGAAACCACAAGCTAATATTTATGGTATTTTATATTTTGAAGTCTAAATGAAAAAATCGACCGGCAACAACCTTTACTCGTTGAATACATTTTTATATACCACCCCAAGATAATGGTCTCTTGATTTTTCTTTTAAAATGTTCAAATATTTTCACTCTAAGAGCGAAATATACAACATACCGCATTGATCACGAAAGATAACTGCGACATGTGCTGGTTCCAGGTAGAAAAGGGAAGCTTTCAAGCAAAAATCAAACTCGTATACAAACTTTGGGCTCTTTCTCAGTATATCACTATCCTGAAAAACCTTTGTTATTCAAATGAAGAACTCTTTGTAGAACGAGGCATACAACAAAATGAAATTGTTATTCAAATTTTCAGGAATTCAGGACGGTGATATACTGAGAAAGCCCCCACACTGACACTTCCACAGGGATCCCAATTCTACTCTGGTCCTTAGCATGTACTGGTTCAATCCGGCACTAGGGCACGAGTGAACCCTGCTAACAGGGTCTAGTTATTTGATGGGAAGAACAACAGGCTAACAGATGCAGCTGATAGTCAAAATTATTATGAAGCACATATGGACGCTTCGATTGAACCAAAAGTTTATGAATTATTAATGAGTTTTTGAAATCACTGATAAAGTACTTTTGATTAATTGTGTTGTTGACGAGCAGTCAAGTATCCTAGGATAGAAAGTCAGCCCGCTCCAACAACGTTTTAGGATACCGGACCGGAATAAAATAATAGATATATCGTCATACCCTCAGTACATCCCACATACATAGAGGATATTACACGGTGGCGCGAAGATATGAAGTTTATATCTTCAAGCCAACGCGTAATTTTCTTTTTATTACTCGGGCCCTTCCGAAGGAAGCCCGAGTTATAACATGGGCTTTTCGGTTTTAGTAGTAGTAGTTTTGTTTGGTCAAAGAATGAAGAAAGTATGCGACGTATTTAATCGTATCGAGTTTCAAGATTACTCAGCAGATAAGGGAATTGCGAAAACAAACGACACACAGGACTCAAATAGATTTGAATCTTAGTTTTGAAAGCAGCTGTAGATCTTCAAGCTATTAAAGGTCAGGATTCTAGTTCAGAAGTCATGCAAACAATCGAGCCAGTCGAGTTCAGTTTTCAGTAACTCACGATGGATGTTTATTTTATTCCACGTTTGAAAAATTCAGTACGATTATAGTTGTGTGATCCTTGTGTGAGTCATACATCTATATTACGCGACCTAATTTTAGAACCGCCGCGTAGCGCTATTTAGAACAGAATTTCCACGCTCAAAACAGGTCAGTGAACGGCAAAAATACAATCGAAATCAAAACGTCCTTAGATTTTAGGGATCTATTACAGAAGAAGACGGTCAGTGACAACGGAGACTATTTGTGTCGGTGACTCATAGATAAAGATCTCCGACTCTTCAAGGTACACTGTGGTACGTCTTTAAACGTATTTCAGGTCACTTGAGGTCACATATTAAATCTAACAGAAGCAGCTTTTGATTTTTAATCGATAATTCCTTTCTGATTTCGAGATAAATCGAACAAGATCTTTCAATGTATAGGCAGAGACAGCAGATTGGTCGAGCTTTGTCACATCATACCGTAGTCTGAATCAACTGGATGTTTAAAAGATACGAAGTTCGACTTTCCTCTGCGATAACGAAGAAACCAAAGACGTTATCAGAACCGTCTGACAATGAATATGAACCTCAACTGGACGTTCCAAGTACGTGCTACGGAAGTACGATTCGGAGATTTTTATCTATGCTCACCGACACATATATACATAGTCTCCCTCGTCACGCAACTGTCAGTCATTGTCAGGTCCCTCCTCACGCAACTGACATTGTCCTTGTCATAAGCCCGAGTGTACGCTCATTGAGCGTCTTGTATTACAAATAAATGCAGTTTACATACAAAGGCGATAGACATACAAGAGCCCATAGGCACTCAAGACGAATTGAACGCAATAACCTTTTCGAATTTGACATCGAATCTTTCTATCCAAGACATGATACATAAAGCCAGTAAGTCATTAGTACATAGCATTTCTAAGTCAGTATATCATTCTATTTGCTGCAATTACAATGTACCTACATTATTTCCATGCTACAAGTCTGTAATAATTATGGCATACGGCCACACGTTCCCGTTCGATCCTGGGATATTCCATATTCTTTAACGCCGGACCGACCCGACTGACATACAACAACTCCAATCCATTCCAACGAAAACGTTTCAATACTAACTAAATCCACACTAACGAGATGCCAGAGCGAGTCAGTTTTGACCCTGCTCTCTTTCGTGTTTGATCGTTATGAAAGACAACACTGAACTGACGCACGTAATATGTAATACTAGGCTACCTAACAGCAGTGAATGCTGACGATGAATGCAATGTTAGTAGCTGTGGATAAGAGTTGGTGCCGGAGAGCTTAGAGTGATTCCAATAAACCTGGGCACTACTAATTAGCTGTCAGTGTAATAGATGCAAAGTAACAAAAGACAACAAAAGAGTGAGCGAGTGTCTAATAGTGTGTATTGGTGTAGTTAGTAATTCCCAGGTTTATTGGAAGTTATGAAATCAGTTTTGTTTTATGTAAGTGACAAGTATGCAAATTATTAGGCGAGTCTACCTTTCTTTGTTTTGAACTGATATAGCTTATGAATAACTAATGTATTACTTATAATTGAGATTTCAAATATTCACACTCAGTGAAACTGACACACGATAGCGTATGTAAGAGTTGGCGCGAAAAGCATTGTGGTTATTGACAATTGCATGATGGTTATTGAGAATTGCATGATGGTTATTGAGAATTGCATGATAGTTATTGAGAATTGCATGATGGTTATTGGAAACTGCATGCCGGGTAAAAATCGAGATTTTTTCTGCCTACGTGAATGAATTAGAATTGCTTCCTTGCTCGCTCGCTTCAGGCTCGCTCGCTGCGTCAGCAATAATAATACATAAGTGACCCAACACTTAATATGATGACCTTTGTAACACAACATGTAATGAAATGACACATTCTAACAGACACACATAAAAACATGCTACGCGCATCTGTATTCCTTCGTGAATTCAATTCTCATCAGAAGTGAACATTTTTTTTAAACTTTTCTCCTTCGTTATAGTAGAAAAGCGGACATTGTCACCCAGCCAGTTACTGAGTATGAACGTAGTAAGATGTATATTTCTCTTCACACGTTGGTAGCCGTTCCTCGTATTTAGCACGAGAAGATCTAGTATTAGTTTCTTGTCTAGATTATAATTTTATATTAAAGGCTGATGCGCTGACTGCATGCTTTAATCAACATAATGCATTTATTTGTCCTGATACTCTTCTGAAGACCTCAGACAACGCTACTTGGCTTGGACTTCCATGGACTGATGGCACTCAAGTTAATTTCAAACGAAACCATGTTCCAATACCATGTGATTCATTGGAGCCTATATACCATCTTGGTGGAAGGTACTACCTAGCCACAACAACCATCAACCTCTCTCTTAAATCTGGAAAGCTTCAGACTACACCTCTGTCTATATACAACATACCATGCAATGAAACCAATGAAATCCTCAAGACTGGAATTGGTGCATGTCCAAAAACTCTAAGGATGTCCATTCCACTATTCCAACCAGACCAAGTACGTTATGTAAACTGGTTACCTTCAACAAACGATTCAGCTTTCCAACTTCACTACAAATCATTGAACATTGGACCTCAATTGCATTTTAACAAAACTGTTATAGAAGCACTTGATAAGACTTTCTTCAGAATAGATGGAAATTTGCAACGAAAATTCAAAAAGATAGAACAAGACCGCATTGATATGATTACAGAAACTTATGAAACTTCTGACGCTCTAATTGTTGCAAGTGTTGCACTTGGCCTAGCATTCTGTAACAGCACTACTCTCATAATATTCCTATGCTGTTATTACAAGATCAACAAACATCAAAATGAAGAGATTAACAATTATGTCGTAAAGTATCAAAAGAAACTTACTACTGACGAACAACAATGTATTGAATGCCAAAACCCTATGGAGTCTACTGAACAAGACTTTGAATGTATTCATCTGCATTGTCAGGATGATATTCCAACTGATGTTCCAGGACAACCGATTTGAACTACCAACAAACTACGGTAACACTGAATCAAACAAAGAACTATGAACTATGAACTATTTTACGGAACAATTTAGATTTAAGAACATTGAACACTGATATAACTATACCAGTTATTTTCAGCTATATTGATTGAACTCTATATTTTTAAGTATAATAATCAACATCATTGAGTGTGGTTTTGACATGACAAACCACAAATTGTGTTAAGTAACTTATATTCACAAACAAATAGGAAAAGGAACAAGAAACAACGACAACAACAAAAAATATATATATATGTTAATATTATCCATTTATAGTTATTAGAAAACGACAATGATGATTATATATATAATTATCGCATTAAGGTAAGCTTACAATCTTATATTGATTTTACACATTTAGTGGTAGCACAAAAAAAAAACGGTTCGTTTAAATCAGCATATAATCATTTTTTTTATCGACGGAGCTCTAAATTAAGAAGAGAGCCATGTTACACAACAGAATCACTGATTTAATCCGATACTATTAATTGCTGTATATTCTCAAACACTTCTAGATAAGCTAAGTTAATACCATTAAGACTTTAATTTCATTATCTCTAGAACCAGATGGTATTCTAGATCATGCAATTTCTTATTTTCTTATCATTTAGTCTCCTCCTATTTTGGCATAGACCACACACAATTATCTACCACACCCCAAGACACTATACTTCGTCAGAACTTCTTATTCCTATTTTCCACTTACGATGTTTAGACACAATCAGATAACTTATAATTATTACTATCCAACAGTGTAACTTTGTTGCAGTGTTGCAGAAGTTAACAATATAGAATCTTTAGATTACTTGTACGACTTAGCTGCGTATTTGATAATTGTAATCTAGAACCACATAGGATATATAGCCAATCACAAACCTAGATTAAACTGACATTGATATAATGATAGACAATTAGTGCGTCACTATAAAGGTGACCGCACCACAACTTGTAATTAGTCCTAGCCAGCCAGAGCTTGATTAAACAACGATCCCAACACCTCTGCCTAGAGCCTCCCTTAACACCGACTTTCTGCACTCTCCATACCACTTTCGCCGATACAATGCAATAATTCCTTTGTACTGCAGGTACGACGTATGATAGAATGGCATCACGTATGCTCTTACTGTTCAATTGCCGTGCTGGATGGCGAGCTGTTGACATATTTATGTGCAACGAATTCAAATCAGGTCGTTTGTAAAACGTCTTGATACGAACAGAAAAGAAACCTTCACTGAAATACTTACGATTCTCAGTCTAAAAGACCTCCAATACGTTGCTCTTCAATAAATTGATCATGTCGAAAGCCAGGCAATGAATACCACTTTAATTTGTATCCACCTTATATACAGCTTCTAAAGAGGCTCATGGGACTTCATGAAACCCAATGAAATGGCGAGACTCGACGGCTACACGACCACTTTCGAGATTAGATGTATAAACTGTTTAGCATATCTTTAAAGCTTTGAGGAATTCATACTGTTTACGAATAGTTCAGAAGAGAATTAAAAAAACGCAAAATGATCATGAAATGCAGTTAATTAAAAATCCCTAATAGAAAGACTAAAACAATCAGACTGTTATGATTACGTAACGACCATTCTATCGGGACATTCTGTCACTTTTTCCATTCTACGGTATCCTATCAATTAACTCTCATATACTACAAGGATATGACGGAACTGCGGATTACGCGGAGTCTGATATGCAACTATCCTATCCTCTTACCACTTGTCTGTCTGTCCACCTTCCGTTATTCAGTTTGTCTGTCTGTCCAACACTTCTCGTCACATCAACTCTCATATACTACAAGGATATGACGGAATTGCGGATTACGCGGAGTCTGATATGCAACTATCCTATCCTCTTACCACTTGTCTGTCTGTCCACCTTCCGTTATTCAGTTTGTATGTCTGTCCAACACTTCCCGTCACATCAATTCTCATATACTACAAGGATATGACGGAACTGCGGATTACGCGGAGTCTGATATGCAACTATCCTATCCTCTTACCACTTGTCTGTCTGTCCAACACTTCTCGTCACATCAACTCTCATATACTACAAGGATATGACGGAATTGCAGATTACGCGGAGTCTGATATGCAAATGCCCTATCCTCTTACCACTTGTCTGTCTGTCCACCTTACGTTATTCAGTTTGTCTGTCTGTTCAACACTTCCCGTCACATCAACTCTCATATACTACAAGGATATGACGGAACTGCGGATTACGCGGAGTCTGATATGCAAATGCCCTATCCTCTTAACACTTGTCTGTCTGTCCACCTTCCGTTATTCAGTTTGTCTGTCTGTTCAACACTTCCCGTCACATCAACTCTCATATACTACAAGGATATGACGGAACTGCGGATTACGCGGAGTCTGATATGCAAATGCCCTATCCTCTTAACACTTGTCTGTCTGTCCACCTTCCGTTATTCAGTTTGTCTGTCTGTCCAACACTTCTCGTCACATCAACTCTCATATACTACAAGGATATGACGGTACTGCGGATAACACGGAGTCTGATATGCAAATGCCCTATCCTCTATCCATCTTTTTATCATTGTTATTATAATTATTATTGTTATTATTATAATTATTATAATTATAATTATTATTACAATAATAATTATTAATCCATCATCGATCAGATCACCCGAATTACGGTCATTTCGATCAGATTGGCAGATTGACGATCTAGTCAGGTATACGAAATAAATTTGCTTGCGAGTCAATCTATCAATGCTATTAGTAAGCTTATTAGGCAATCATCATTGATTAAAGATAAAGAATCCTTAGATTAAAGTAAAAAGAATCGGCGGCTATGTTGGTGGTACAAACAAGAGAAGAGCTCTACTGACAAATGCTAGAATTGCCATCAATCGCCATCGGGCATCAACATGACCGTTTAAAGACGCCGATACATCTGCAAACCCTGAATAGAACTTCCAAACGCCAAACGTCAGATTGACTCTTTTAAGTTTCGCTTTAAAAACTTCAAATAAACGGGAAAACGAACTCATTTACGTCTAAACGCGAAAGGAGATCACGTGTACAGTTTTGACGTTTAGTACCGTATCTCTACATTACAACAATTATTTCATAACTAACAGTTTCCTTGAAAAATGGCTGGTATAAATCACTATCGATATCCCTGCCCTTAGACAATATGAAACATATATTTCAATCTTAAAGGGTGATTGCATATACATGTACAATGTATATCAGAGAGATGCCTTCGAATTAACCTGCGAGCAGAGGTTCCTGTTCACTGTGTCTTTTACTGTATACTTTTCCTGAACGACTTTTTGTTTTGGCTTTTACCTTTCTGTTCTTGTAGTTCGAAAGAAACCTCTGCCCAGACTTGGCACATATACGTATATATATATATATATAATGTGTATAGAGATGTGTTGATGCTGTTGTTGCTGTTTGCGTTGTTGCTGTTTGTATTGTTGCCCATTCGTGTTGACACTGTTTGTGTTGTTGCCCATTTGTGTTGATGCTGTTTGTGGGTTGCACATTTGTGTTGTTTGTTCTGTTGCTGTTCTTGTATCGGGTACTGTCGGGATTGTTCGAGTGTTGTTTGCTATCATATCCATCTGGGTTCGGCCTTCGGTGTATAGAGATTAACTGAAGAGTGGACCGACTTCACGTCGGTCTACGAAACAAATTGTATTAAACAAATTGTATTAAACTCTATGTACTCAAAAACTGAGTAGTATACACATTGGTTAAATTCGCTCCTTCATTGTAGAGCACTATCTTGGTTTCACCGGTGAACTTCACCTGAATTATATATATAATATGTATTCTGTTTGAGCATGTGTCGAGTTGTCGTCCACATGAACCAGGACGATAAGGCGCACACATAAAAGATGGAAGTATTTTACTGATAAGAAATGAGCCTGCGATGTGCATGAACAACCATATTTGCTTGTTACTATGGCAACTTGTGACGTACCAAATGACGACACTGGAGGCATGCTCAAACAGAATAGTTACAAGAACAGCAAGGTAAAAGCCAAAACAAAAAGAAAGACACAGTGAACATATAGAATGACAAAAAGTAACCTGACGCTCGCAGGGTACATTCGAATGGTACAGCATGCTAATTTCATTCTTACATTCTTTACATGCAACTACTCTGCTTCAGTGACTCCTAATAAACTGTTTGCATTCTATAACGCAACAAAATATATTAGTTATGATGTGCTTGTGTTGCTGAATATAACATAGAAGTCAATGAATTTGCTTTAGGAACAAATTATCATATCGAGACATTTAGCCAGACTACTCAATTGATCTGATCTGAGCTGATTTTGAATTATGAATTAATTCTGTATCTCTAAATATTGTAGAGCTCTTCGGACTCTGAATGGTCACATACCGACAGTGAAGAAGAAGTTGAAGAGGTACTGTATACATTGATGTACAATCTATCGCCTTTGGGCATGTGTTCTTTACACTTATACCACTATCTGAAAAAATTCAGCGATTTGATTGGTTGAGAGCAGTGGTATTTCAGCGTAATTTGAAATACCACATGTGATAATTACAGTTTCCATGGTAACCTGACCCTTCTGCCTCATGGAAACAAAATGGCGGACGAAACCAAATTAGGATGTTTTCAGTGCTAAAAGACAAAATAATTACCCATAAACAAGTCCCAAAAACACCAAAAGCCAAAAGTATATACACATGGATGCATTTCAAGAAGCTTTTCTTTGGATGACTCTGCAGAAAGCAGCGGAAAACGATCGATACTAGATTGAAAATTGGTGAAGTGACCAGTGATTATGAGATGTCCATTATTAAATGACCGAGTATCTCGAAACCTGGTATCATAGCAAATCAAGCAATTTGATTGGTTAGATTCTTTCTCGGACCGGTCTAGATTCTCCCGTAATAACTGGTCCGCACATGCATCTTAAAATCTGTAAACATTGTTTCTATCATATGGTTTCAAGAGCAATTTGGAAGAAATGTGAACTTGTGGGTTTTTAAAGAGCTCAAATTTCACTCCTAATAATATATATATGAAAACATTAAGCAAAATATTAGGAGTATTTTACTGAAAAATACCAAAATTCTGAAGAAAACAAACCCAGCGCGCACTCAATGGCGACGTGATGATAGCGACAGTAGCGCGCGCACTGCTTCAACTACAATTTTATTCAAAAACACAGCAGAATCCTCAACTTTCTTGCCATTTTCTTTCACCATTCTTGTTCATTTTTATCAAAAATCCATAGTTCCTCGGTGTATCGCAATGTTTTCAACACCAAAGTTGAGGAAATGTTCGATTTTAAGATTGTTTTAGTTATTCATCATCGAGCTAGAAATACCTCACTTCACACACTTTCTTGTCAAACCGGTTTTCAAACAAGTTATGTAGTAAAAATACTGGGAAGCCATTCTAGTTTTAGGCTTGTAAGATGCAAATAAAATGAGTTAATGTTTAGTTTACTAAAATGGTCATTATACATGTGATAAAACTCTTATTAACCGAGGTTGGTCTGTACAGGAAAATCTTGACCTCGGTCATGGTACTAAAGTACAAAAATGAATTAATGTGGCTTTCACACAGCTACAGCTACAGTCAATAAATAACATGGTACTTATGCAGCTAATGGCAAATCAATAAACTTCAACTGAACAAGAACTTAAACCATGTGTGGTTGCAAAAGAAACAGTAATATATATGGTTGTCTTGGAACTGTATACAAATTGTTCTGGCATTTAGTTTTTGTCCAAATTTCAAGCTTACATTCTGTTCTGATTTCAGGAAAGAGAGGTTGGAGTTGCCCTACATACACTGCAAAGCTTGGAAGGTATAAGTGATCATCTGTTGAAAGAAAAGACTTTAAAAACAATCGTCTCTGATGCGGAATCAATGGGAGAGATTCTCCATGGCCTGTCTTTCCAAGACACAGCGGCATCTCTTCCAGTTATGCCATCACAGACATGCTCTGCTGAGAATTTTGAAATTATAAATGCCCTAAAGTCGATAAATGCCCGTCTTGCATCATTCGAAGCATCACCAACCGGGCAAGCAGGGCATCCTAGCTCCATTTAATATGCAGCTAGACAAGTGTCATACTGGTCTTCTGTATTTGTCTCCATGTGTAATGGTGTAAGAATGTCATCTATCCCATCCCAAGAACAGCTATCCACCCCACCTCAAGACATGGGTTCTCAACCATCCATTCCATCATCACTACCAACACAATCATCCATTCCATCATCACTACCAACACAATCATCCATTCCGCCATCACTACCAACACGATCATCCATTCCACCATCATTCATGCCAACACAATCATCCATTCCACCATCACTACCAACACGATCATCCATTCCTCCATCATTCATGCCAACACAATCATCCATTCCTCCGTCATTCATGCCAACACAATCATCCATTCCACCATCACTACCAACACAATCATCCATTCCACCATCATTCATGCCAACACAATCATCCATTCCACCATCATTCATGCCAATACAATCATCCATTCCACCATCACTACCAACACAATCATCCATTCCTCCATCATTCATGCCAACACAATCATCCATTCCTCCGTCATTCATGCCAACACAATCATCCATTCCACCATCACTACCAACACAATCATCCATTCCCACCATCATTCATGCCAACACAATCATCCATTCCACCATCATTCATGCCAATACAATCATCCATTCCACCATCACTACCAACACAATCATCCATTCCACCATCATTCATGCCAACACAATCATCCATTCCACCATCACTACCAACACAATCATCCATTCCTCCATCATTCATGCCAACACAATTATCCATTCCACCATCACTACCAACACGATCATCCATTCCACCATCACTACCAACACAATCATCCATTCCACCATCATTCATGCCAACACAATCATCCATTCCAAATGGCGGTTCTGGAACACCTTGGTGGGGTATGGTGGGGTATATTGGGGTATGCCGTGGGGTATTGTGACATCATCAATTTGGGGTATGGGGTATGGGTGAGTCAGGTCTATTTTTAAAACGTAGTTCTATTTTGGGACACCGATAACGTCATCGAGGGTGTTATAAAACCTAGGGTGTAAGGCATCAGAAATCAAATCATTTCAACCCTCCAACCAAACGTACATTTATTCAAAAATCAAACTATGGATCCCAACACATTAGCGGAAAAGCTCTACATTTCAACTTATGCCGTGGAGGTTTGTCGGCATCTTGTTCAAATTGATATGGAACGGTGTTGTGGGTGTAAACAGAATAAAACAGTGGAATGCCTCATGCTATCAGAAGAGGAAAAGATAGATTTTCACTTTGATCATGCTCTACAGACTGTAAACCATGAAAATGCTAATACAAAAGTCTTAGACTGCATGAGCCCATTTGAACTCACAGCTAAAACCAAAACTGGGTTGTACTCTTGGTTGAACAATAACCCACTCCTATCAAGTTATGATCTTCGTCGAAAGATTAAAGAAACAGTTAAAATTATACGCATGTACTAATTAAGAAAAACGAAAATAAATTCAATTCAACAAATTCGCCTGTGATTCATTTTAATCATAAAAAAGGTTTTAATGTTCAATTTAGCTAATCAATTTATTTATTTATTTACATGTTGTTACATCGTTGAAAGAATAGTATTTTTAAATGATAAGGGTTCATTGTTTAAAAAAAGTTCTTTTGACACAAATAAAGGTTGGTCTGATACTTGATGGGGTCCAAACATAATCTTTTTACTTGTAAATGGCACATCAAACAAACCGCTCCTCTTTCTGGACTCCTTCTTCTCTTCGCCTTTATCCCCTTTGTGTTCAGTTTGAAATCGCTTCTGTACAGATGGGGTGAGATTACAGTTAATTATGTCACGGTTCTTTATCCAAAACTCGTAAGCCAAAACTGCATCCACTGTAGGTGCTTTAAAAAACGTATCTGATTCTACCACATGGTAATACCACTCAGCAGGAAAACTAAACTCTTGTTTTATTCCCACGCGTACGACAGTCACTTGACCGTCTAAGACCACTTTCTTGGTTTCCTTGTACACTTCTGAAGCAGGTGTTGTTGTTAGGGCTTTTCGCTGTCTTTGATGGACGGGGTCGGCCATGTTGAATTTCACAACTATAGAATTGGGTTGATCCACAGTCACACTTTGTACATTCACTTTTTGCAAAAGATCTTCCAGAACCGCAGATGGCGTCATCATAGATCTGGTCATCGTGTTCTTTTTCAAGTTTGGTGTCTAGATCAAACTAACTCCCATACTTAAGTACTATGGCTTCTTATAACTCATTTCTAAACAGATTACATCATCCTGATGTAAATAGAAAATGTGGTCATTTTCTAAAAACAGAATCATGACGTTATGCTTTCTGTATAAAGAAGAGTATAAAACTGGGATCTTCTTCATTCTACGGAGATGTGGTGGCTGCTCATGTTGCTCACCATTATACCCCTCATTTATTGTTGGATTCGAGATTACTACCAAGGACCTCTGTGGACCATTCATGAACGTATCAAGTTCGAAGATGATACAAAGCGTCTCCCTCATAGACGACAAAGTAGTTATGATTGTCAGTGATGAAGTAGAGGTGGTTGGACGCGTCAAAGTCCGTCAAGTACTGACCTACCTCTATGCTGAACTATGTCAGAGAAGCATTTTCAAAAAGTTCCATTGTGAGGGTTGTGAGCAGAATTGGCCCAGTCAACGCGATCATGAATGCTGTATCAGAAGTGAAGAGGACATCTTCGACAGTTACTATGATGATGTCAAAAACGACATTGATCTCGAAATGTTACACAATCTGTGTGTTCCGTTTACCACCCTAGTTGGTATACCCATGACCACAGAGTGGAATGAGTTTATTTCAAACTTCCCATCCATGTCCACCCACATGGTGTTTACCATTTGGGAAGAGATGGTGCATTCCTGGGATGATGATCTAATCATTACCGACTTTGTAAATATGATGTGTGACACCATGCATAACAGTAGCGCATGGTCACTAGATACTTATGATAAATTTAAAGTAGTGATGACAAACTGAATAAAAGGATGTTTTTCTACACCATAAATCAGTCTCGTGTTTGATTTCATAGGATAAAGACATGGGTTGTGGGTGCCTTAGTTCCATTCCCAATCTTAACTTTCAAAACATATTTCGTAAAATTCGTTGTGTTCTCGCGTGTTGCGGGGGTAAAGTGGTTATAGAAAACTCTCACATCGATGGAGAACCTTCTAGAGAAACTGTACTACAACATAAACCAAGGAGGGAGCCTCGGAAGCGTAGATGCCCTATACTATGCTGCTAAAAAGCAAAATAAAAAAGTCACGAAAAGAAAAGTTCGAGAATGGTTAAAAGCACAACGGGTTTATTCACTCCACCGACCAGCGCGTAAACAATTCCGTAGAAACCGAGTTATCGTAGGATCCATGGATGCCGTGTGGGAACTGGATTTGATTGACCTTCAATCTCTCAAGAAATACAACAAGAATAACAGATTCATACTGTGCTGCATTGACGTTCTCTCAAAATATGCCTGGGCTGTTCCTCTGAAAGACAAAACCGGTGCAACACTAATTCATGCGTTTCAACAGATATTAAAAGAATCCAGTCGTCAACCTGAAAAAATCCATTCAGACCGTGGAAGTGAATTTACCAATCGGAAATTTCAATCGTTTTTAAAAGAAAAAAATATCAAATTGTACCACACGTACAACACAAAAATAAAAGCCAGCATTGTTGAGCGTTTTAATAGATCATTAAAACAGCGAATGTATCGATACTTCACCCTGAAAGGAACCTTGAAGTATACAGATGCATTACCCGAACTGGTTCAGGCCTACAACCATTCCTACCACAGAAGTATTCAGAGAACCCCAGCATCAGTCACGAAAAACAATGAAAAACAGGTTTGGATGACCTTGTATGGCAACCAACCCCCGAAGAGGGGATATGCTTTCGAACTAGGCGATCAGGTGCGCATTTCCAAGTCCAAAGGGTTGTTTGAGAAAGGTTATCTACCCAACTGGAGTGAGGAAATATTTTACGTTTCCAAGCGTCTACCTCGAAACCCACCAGTGTACAAGTTGAAAGAGTACGATGGGGATGAGTTAGAAGGAACCTTTTACAAGCAAGAATTACAACATGTTCAGACCAAGGGAGAGGATGAAGTGTATAAGATAGAAAAGATTTTGAAGAAACGTAAACGAGGAAAACGAGTTGAAGTATTAGTCAAGTGGTTAGGGTACCCAGACAAATACAACAGCTGGGTCTTACAAAGTGACATTGAAAAATGATTGTTGTGTAATCAACCGTGGTGAATTGAATAATAAAAGTATTATAAACTTCAGTTGTGTGTTAAGTGGTTTCATTTACCTCAACCAACCATGGTAGTCAGTTCGTTCTACATAACGCTGCCCAGCAACAGCTCCATGACCATTTTCCCCAATAACACTCTAGCAGAATATAAAGTCAAACTTCCCGAGCACGTGGATTTATCAGGGAATTGGGAAGTAGGACTCGCCTCCATCACGTTTCCCCACACGTGGTTTAATATTAGAAGGGAAAACTGTAAATTTTATTACGACGATGGTGATGAAGTGTGGACGGTCGCATTGATTCCAGTAGGTTATTATTCAACCATCGCAGAGGTTATCACAGAACTAGATAAAGCAATCAAATATGATGCAGTCACCGGTATTTCCTTCAAGTTGGATACTCGATCTCAAAAAGTCACGATAACACTAGACACAGGGAAGAAGCTTAGTTTTGAAAACGACTTGGGAGTGATTTTGGGGTTTAGCAACGACATTATCATGACCAAGACAACCACAGCACCCTTCGTCAGTGATTTGAATATCGGTCTTCAATCACTCTATGTGTACCTGAATCTAGTGGAAAGTCAGATTGTAGGGGACATTCGTGCTCCCCTATTACGTATCGTTCCCGCAAAAGGCAAAGACGGAGAAATTATTACGATCAACTACGACAACCCCCAGTACCTCTCTCTCACCACGAGAGACTTTGAAATTGTAGAAGTCCTTATAACCAACGACACAGGGAAAAAAATCCCATTTGAACGTGGACGCGTGGTGATCACATTGAATTTTAGGCTCCGCCAATCACCCTATTTCCAATAAAATGGTTAAAACAACAAGGAGGACAGATGATGGTGTTCCACGGTGGACAGTTTCAAAAGGGTTACGGTCTCGGCTCCTTTTTCCAATCATTAGCTAGAAAAGCTTTCCCCTTCCTTCAGAAGGGGGCTAAATCAATCGGTCAAGCCGCACTCAACACTGGAATGAACATCACACAAGATGTGTTAGCTGGGAATAATCTAAAAGACTCAGCCCAAGCAAGACTACAACAGACGGCAAACAACATGAAACGACAAGCTTTGAACCACATCATTCCACAAAGTGGAAGTGGTGCAAAACGTTTAAAACGTAGGGCTCCAAAGCAAAAGCTCATTTCACCCCGGACAGGCAACGTGAAAAGACCTAAAAAAGTTCCTCAGAAAAAAGCACCACAGAAAAAACGTCGTGCACCGCAGACAGTGGGTGTGATAAAAAGAATTAAAGTCGCCAGTAAAAAAGACATATTTGGATATTAACATGGCCTTTGTACACCCCCACTCCATTCCTTGTACCAAGAGTGAAGTGGATTTGTTTACAGTACCAGCAACTCAAGTCGTTCTAGACAAAGGGCAATGGATAGAGTACCAACCCGTGTCAGCTATTTCAGCAACAGCACCCATAGAATTTCAAATTGTGGGTACAGAAAATTATTTGGATTTAGCCAAGACCATGATATTACTTAAAGTGAAAGTGACCAAAGCCGATGGCACAGACCTTGACAATGGAGAAAAAACCGCACCCGTGAACAATTTCCTGCAAAGCTTGTTCAAACAAGTGGATTTGTTTCTCAACGGAATTCAAGTCACTCAATCAACAGGAACTTACAGTTACAAAAGTACTCTAGAAACCCTGTTAAACTATGGTCCAGCTGCTAAAAAGTCCCTTCTAACGGGAGGTCTTTACTACAAAGACACAGCAGGTGCCATGGATAGTGTAGATTGTACTACAACTGGAACCAACGCAGGACTCAAAGAACGCTATAAGTTCACTCAGAAAAGTTACATTGTGGATTTGTTTGGAGGTTTACACTGTGACATGCTGTTCAGCGATCGTCTCCTGTTAAATCACGTCAACGTCACCATCAAATTAACGCCCAACACCCCAGCGTTCGCTTTGATGTCGGGAGAGGCCAACCCTAATTACAAAATTGTAATTCAAAACGCTGTATTGAAAGTTCGCACCGTGAAAGCCAGTCCTGTCCTACAGTTACAGCACTTGAACGAGTTGAAAAAGGGAGCGAATGCGAAATACCCTATACGAAGGGTAGATTGCAAAACCTACACCATCCCATTAGGAAACCCATCGATACATAAGAGTGATTTGTTTAATGGACTGGTACCCAAACGCGTAGTCGTGGCCATGGTAGATTCTGATTCTTTTAACGGAAGTTACACCAAGAACCCCTTCGCTTTTAAATTGTATCAAGCGAATTCTATTACCCTAACCATTGACGGGGAGATGATCCCATTCCAACCCATCACCTTGAAACTAAACACAAGCTAAGGAAACCAATTTTATGGAGGCTTATCAGTCCCTGTTTTCTGGAACGGGGAGGCTGTTTGCCGACTCTGGAATCGACATCGGAAGAGGAGACTACAATAAAGGTTATGGTATTTTGGTTTTTGATTTAACCCCCGACCTCTGCGGTTCCTCTAATCACTTCAATCAGAAGCAGAAGGGAAACGTATCTCTGGAAATACAGTTCACTACCGGACTTCCCAACGCAGTCAACCTCATTGTCTACGGAGAGTTTGAATCCATTGTAGAGATTGACTATTCTCGTCACGTGACCTTCGACTACTCAGCATGAATACCAAACAGATAGAACATGTCATCCAACAAGACCCCATGACCCAGAAAAAGTTTGGAGGGGTGTTTACTGAAAACAGATTGCCCTACATCATTGACTTTTTTCCCTGTGGTTTTATTGCCAACACAGACCCAGATACCAAACCTGGACAACACTGGGTGGCGTTTTATTTCACCTCGCCACACCAGGGTGAATTTTTTGACAGTTACGGACACCCACCTCAATTTTATAGTCCACATTTTGTAAACTTTCTCAAACGAAACAGTACAAATAAAACCTTCAACCCCAAAAAACTACAAAGCCCTTTTACGGCTGTCTGTGGGGAATACTGTGTGTTTTATATAATGCACCGAGCACGTGGTGTGAGCATGACGTCCACTGTTAACTTATTTAGTTCAGACAAACAGCACAACGACCACTCGGTCTATGAATTTGTAATGAAGAAAATGAGACAATAAAGTACTTGAAACATTTTTATTCGTTTCTTGGTTACAATCAATCAATCATAGGAAATCCAGTCCAGACCCCTCTTCCCTGGAGGGGGACCCTTCAGTCCTCTCTTCTGTAAGGCGGGGGAAATCGGTCGTTTTCTAGGTCGACTGGGAGGACTGGGATGTAGGGTGGGTAAAGATGGTGTAGAGGGGGGTAGACTCTCATCAATTTTATGCAAAGCCATCAATTTTCTTCTGCCCTCGTTTCTTATAAAGTCCTCGGGGGTGTTTAACTTAGCTAAAACTCGAGTGAAATCATCTCTTCCAGCGGGAGAAAACCCTCTTCGTGTTCTCAAAACATCGTTGACCAAATCCGATATGCTTGAGCCCTGAATGGGGGTACCGTCCAAAGAGACCACACCCCTGTCATCCCACTTGACCGCCTCGGGAGTTTTTTTCACCCAGCGCAATAAGCCTTCAGCTTGACTTCGAAACTTTTTAGGAACCGTGGTCAAGATCTCAGAATCTGAGATGGGTGGAGTTTGTTGTTCTTGAGTTTGTTGGGATACCTGCGGTTGTTGGGATACCTGCGGTGTAAATTCTGAGTGAATTTTCACGGTAGGGATGTATCTCTCTCGCTGTTCTTGTAGATTCATGTAACGATTAAACAATTGTTCATGATTTTTGAGTTTGATGTCATCGGGTACATTGGGATCGGTTAAGGTTTGGTTCATTTGCTGGTTGATTGAGCTCATGGATTTCACCAGCGGTGAGGTTTGTAGGTCGGTTTTTTGTTGAATCAAACGCATGACCTCTTCAGGGACCAACAGCATTTTACGGCTGTGTTTCATTTTATAAGTAAGCTTCCAAGTGCTGACAGTACAGGAGGTAGGAGTAATGTCAATAAATTACCACCACTCTGGTTCAACTTAGTTTTCTTTTTCTTCAAAGACACTTTCTTATCGGCCAACGACCTCAAGAGCGACTTGTAACGTTTCAGTTTATTTTTCTGTGTGGGGCTGATAGGCACCACCCCTTCAAGTACGTTCAGTGAAATTTCAGCAAGACACTTGACTAAGTCAATGTGACACGTTTCTAAAATCGCCTTCCTTTGTTTTTTACTTGCACGAGCCAATACGCGTAAAAGATCGGCGTTGTGTCTCATCCGCTGAGACATGATCAAATGATTGAGTTTCTCGTGTGTCGCAGTTTATATGCGTTTTACGTACGCCACTTGTTGCTCATCCGGTAAAATGGAGGTTCGAAGTCTAATGTTGTCAGGTGTGGAAGGGTGCAAATCAAAAAGTAAATAACCATAAGGTTGTTTGGTCGCGTCTTCAAAACTCTCCATCACATAGGGAACAGCTCTAGGAAAGGCTTGTCGGGCTAAAGTAGACACCCCTAAAGAATCTCTGGGATTTTTGAAACATACGATGTAATGGGTGTTCAGAGAAATGGTTCTGGAGTGCTTGTTTCCACTAAACATGTTTTGAACCAGGAAGATGGTTGAAATGTTACGATGATGACAACCTCGAGTGATTAAGTTCATCATAGCGTCATTTGTACTACTCTCTCGCATCAGATCGTCCAACACCAAAAGGCCTGGGGTCTTATCAAAGAGAGGATAGATTTCCTCTGGGAATCCTTGAATGAATTGAAGGTTTGGAATTTCGCGTTCCATAATGAGAAACCGCGGCTGAAATTCTCCATAACAATAGACAATCTTATGAATGGGATGTGTAAACAGCTCATCCGCATGTCGTAAAAGGTTTTCGGTCCAATACGATTTCCCACAACAGGTTGGTCCACACACTTGAATGTTGGTTGGATTTTTGAACGAGACATCCATTGCAGACGGTGGTTGATTGAACACTAAGTCATTGTTGGATTGTTGATCGCTTATATGTTTAATTCGCACACGTTCTAACCAAGGTTTACGTTCATCAGAATTGAGCGTGTGAACTTTAGCTAAATGATTGGCTAGTCTCAATAATTGTGGTTTAAAACAACCAGGAATGGGACAGTCTTTTCGTTTTCGCTGCACCATCGTAAATGAATACAAGTTAGAAATCATCCCTCTTTTAAGCTTTCCCTGTCATGAAAAAAAAAAAAAAATTCACACACAAAAAAAAAAAAAAAAAAAAAAAATAAAAATCACTTACACAATTTCATTTCCATGAAATGTGCATATGTGTATCCTAAGATCTCAAGGGAGGGCCACGGGGGCCATTTTTCACGTTTATCCGATTTCAGAAACAAAAGAAAGAGGGCCACGGGGGCCACTTTTTTTTCACGTATCTTCATTTTGAGAACAAAAGAAATATACTATTAAGAGGGCCACGTTTTTCTTCAAATTAAGTGTTTTAATTTTCATGATGTACATTGTTATTTATAATAATGACAGTAAAATGTCCACTAAATCAAAAAATTAGTTAATGTGATATCCTTGTGACCGTGCGCTAACGTGGTCACACCGTCGTCTAAAATGTAACGCTTATCATCGTAGGGACTTAACCCAATTTTATTTAAGTTGACAGTATATATTTGATGTTTGTAACTACGTAGTTGTTTCATGTTCGCCATGGTTCGTTTTTTCTCAAACAAACAATCTCTATAGTGAGCGTGTCGAATACGGTGTTTGGTCACATGTTTGGCCACGCCTTTGGCGGTCTTCTTTTCAATGGGTTTGTTGTTTTCGGTGTATAAGAGGGAGTACATTTTAGGGCGTAGACCTACAAACTCTTCGATGGGGAGTCCATGGGTTTCATCTTTCATCTTGCCCAAGACTTTCTTGTTCACGGTGCTGTGTAAAACGTGGTTTCTGGGGTACTCTGAGGTGTCGTACAAGTCGTGGTCCTGTTGCATGTCTTCGTAAATGTCCTCTGTTTGGATGTTGTAGCATAAACTGTCGGTGTCGGTGAACAAGAGGGTGGCGTTGTTCCCGTACTTCTGTTTGATCACATGGTAATGGAAGTCATACATTAACACCTTTGAAAGATCCAGAATACAGAAGCCGACATAGATGGGACGGTTGAGGTAGAGGGTGGGTTTCTTCATGTTGACTCCTACCAGGTTTTCGTCAAAGATACGAAAGTAGTCGAACAGGGGGTTGGCTGTGAGTTTCTTAAGTTGTTTGGGTGTATTAACTAGACGGACACTAACGCGTTTACGTAGGTTTTCCATCGTTTTCCCGAAGACGCTGTTGTTCATCAACTTAAAAAAGTCTTTCTCAAAGTCATTACGGGCCTGTTTGCGTTTCTCTGTGTTGAAGTCAATGTACTTCTTGAGCCATGGTGATTGGTCAAACCCAAGGACGCGGTGCACTTTGGTAAGTTTCATGCCTAGGGACAAGTACTGTTTCAGATTTCGGTAGTGGAGGATGTAGTGGGTCTTATCGTTGAGGTTAGGAACTAGTTTCTCAGTAGGGGTGAAGTTCAGTTCAAGTTCTTCAATGAGTTGGTGACAGTACGGGGACAACCAGTCTTGAGGTACTTTTTGTCGTTCGGGAGCCAGAGGGTAGTCGTTGTGGAGGTCATGAAGTTCTTTAGGGTACTCCAGATCGACTTCCAGAATGTAACCCTCAGTCCCATCATCAGAAAGGGTCATGAGGTTCTCTTGTAACTCCTCTACTTCCCCAGGACACAACCAACCAAAGTTGTTGACCGGGAGGGACTGGGACATCGCCCAACCATAGAGATTGTTTGCATCGAGATACATTAAGTAATTATGGGGTTGTTCGGGGTTGTAGTCTTGAACATAGGGGTTGTTCGCTTTGGCATGTCGATGTGTGATCATCGAAATGCCGCCACGAAGTCCCTCCTCCACGAACAAATACATGTCAGGGTCCGTGAGCAATTCCAATTCGACCCCAGTCATTTTCAAACATGCCAACCATGACAATCCAGGGGAGGTGTAAAAATGACCTGGGTCGAGTTGGTAGTACTCTTGACAAATGTTGCGGAAATTTTCGAAAACGTCTGCCAAGAGCAGAACGTCCGATTTTAAATAAAGGTCATGGTAATCCCCTAAGTTCTGACATTGAAATGTTTCAAAAACCCGTTGCGCATGCTCGTAATCTGCATCACTGATGTGCTCATCCTTCAACGAGCTGTAGAAAGCTTCTTTCGGAGGCAAACAGGTGTTTTGAAACTTTTCAACGCTAGACATGAATTCGTAGGGGTACACGCCTTTGCGCAGTAACAAACTTAGTTTGTCGCTGTCAACATAC
>JAUJYZ010001234.1:0-7500 GCA_033675265.1 Actinostola sp. cb2023 | reverse complement strand
TTATTTAGTGAAGACATTTTCAATGAAGCATGGGATGAACAATTAAACCTGATGATAAGTGATTACATACATTTTGATACGAATGCCAACTTTCCCTGGGAAGATTGTATGGATAATAAAGTAGGTGAGAAGAAGGAATAAATATAAATGAGAACTATGAACCATTGGAAAAATTGTATTCCAATCAATGTATATAAAAGGATTGTTGATAATAAAACTAATATTTAAATGATGTGGATCGTTGATTTGTTTTGTTTTACACGCGCGCAAATGTACAATAATTTCACTTGACGGTTTTATTATTTACATTATCATAGTATTATTTTTTTTCTTTTTCTTCTTCTTCTTTTGCTTCTTCTTCTTCTTCTTCTTCTTCTTCTTCTTTCTTTTATTCTTTTTTTTCTTCTTCTTTCTTTCTTTCTTTTTCTCACAATATAGGGTATGCAGTTATAAGTTGGCCTCTTGACCCCACTACAACTTTTACCCTGTGACAGGGTTTATTAGTGAGGCCATTCACTCCAATTGAGTTACTAAATGGGTAACTATAATAAACCCACCTAAAATCAAGAGATGTATATAGATCACTACAAATGGTCGAGGTGTGTATAAAAAACAAATTACCAATTTATCGTTACCTGTCCAGGTGGGTTTTATCTGGTCCTTGATTTTTGGGATACAAAATAGTTTGCTTTATAATTTCTCGCACCTTGGGTATATTGCTGAAAAATGATTTTCCAGATACCCTCCCGCTGTGATATTTAATAATGTGTTCCATGTAGATATATTGAAGTGTTTGTGCAATCAAACGTGTAATTGAGACAATTATGCGGATGTGTCATTGTGAGTACAGAAACAATTAAAGTGGAAAACCGTTAGTTAATAGAGCGGGGAAAGTCAATTATTTTATTTTATGAAATTAATCTATGTGACGACTCAAGAAGTACAGACAATTTTTTTTTGTTTTGTTTTTGTTTCGTTTAATTTCTTTATTCTTTTCATGTGGTATCTGTTCATTCATTCAAGTTTCGGTCGTATGGTTTATGATTTACAACTCTCTTGTTTTTCAGTTTTTTAGTATATTCCAAATTGTCTACTGATGGTTCTTGTCTCGCTTGATATTTCTCAATCGCGGTATTGAGTTCTGGTGCGATCTTCATCAGTTCCTTCCATTCTTTTATGTCGAGGGCCACCCCGTATTTGGTTGGCAAGAGAGGAGGTGCCTCACCTGGGATGGCTTTTGGTTCGAAAAACTTTCTTATATGGATTTTGAGTTGGTTGTTGAATGTGTTCACGGTTGCACAATAATCCCGATCGCCAAGAAAATATAATCGACCAAGGATTGGTGGAAGGGCCATCTTATCAACTTCACTTGAATAAATGTACGTTTGGTTGGAGGGTTGAAATGATTTGATTTCTGATGCCTTACACCCTAGGTTTTATAACACCCTCGATGACGTTATCGATGTCCCAAAATAGAACTACGTTTTAAAAATAGACCTGACTCACCCATACCCCATACCCCAAATTGATGATGTCACAATACCCCACGGCATACCCCAATATACCCCACCATACCCCACCAAGGTGTTCCAGAACCGCCATTTCATATCTACTCACTACCAACACAATCATCGAATGCGGTTGTTCCAGACCCTAGTACCCTGAAAATGTTTAGGACTTATGGGTCTGGAACGTACAAAACATGCAATGAATGGCTGAATTCCCTTTCAATTCCAAGAAATGTGGAAACCTTGCAGCAGATTAAGGACATTTGGGAAACTGGGTGCAAGAATTACCCGCCTCTGAAGGACTGGACACGCCTCATGAGGAATTTTAAGACATCACATGGCAGCAATGTGTCAATTTTCAGTCAAAGGAAGTTCCTTTATTCTCTCCTTGACATTAACAACTTTGACTTTGAAATGATTTGCGAAAAATACTCTGAGACGAAACCGGGCAAACTATACAAACTGCTGAATTCAAAAATTTTTTAAAAAGACGTCATCGAAAGAACAATTTTATAGAGATTTGTATTTTATTGAAGAAATAGAAAACGAGCGCGCGTGCTGTGTGCAGATTTATAGCACGCGGGGACTGATCAGAACACGAGAGAAGTGTTAAGAGAAGCAAATATGTTTGAATATCTGCGCGCGCGTGGTGTGTGCTCTCATAAAGCACGCGGAATACGCATCCTTTGGCCAATCAGAGCGCGCGTTATATCATAGTTATTTTTTATAATATCATGTGGCATTTGATAATACTTTTTAGTTATATTATTTATAGGAGACAAGCCTCCAAAACGATACACTATGAAACAACCTTTCATTATTGTAGTTGTTGTTACTTTTTAAAATAACTTTTATAGTAATTAATTTCAATATATATATATATCATATACATTGTATCATAATTGTATCATAATTTTAAAGGAGTTTACAGTGACACTAATAGAGTGGTTTTCATAAACCCGTGAAACAACTATTAGGTAGTGGAGGTAGTGTGTATACAGCAATTTCAAAAAAACGTTGATACTGAATATAGGGTATTCCAAGACCGAAATGCATTATGGGACTTGTGTTTTATTGTCTAAAGTAATATAAATAACAATAATTTATTTTATTTTTTGTGTATTCCATCAGAAACAATATACTAGCTCCATATGGCGAACAAATCACTGTATATTTACTTTTTATTTCAAAATAACGAGGCCCACACTAGGAATGCACTATGCAGTATTCAGTTTTCAACATTTTTTGAAATTGCTGTAATGGTCAAATGAAAACGAAACAATGGATATATTGTATTTTTAATACAATATATCAAATTAAAATGTGCATTTCTCGGTTAAGTGCCATCACTTTCATTTATGCTTACTGTTTTGCTTAGTTCAGCTGTCCTAAATCTTAGAAATCGGAAATGATAAAGAACGTTTTTAGCGTTGATGTCTGATGACATTACCGACACAACAAAATATGTAGATGTTTGTGTACTCGCACTATGTTGTTTATTATTATATATATATATATTTGTAGTAACCTAACAGATAAAGAGCAATGTAATAAACAATTATTATCATGAACTCTTATGATGTCAATGATGATATTGATGGTCAATGATGAGTTATGAAGAATTTTTTTTATTTCAATAAATTCTATTAAAACTTATCTGAGTTGTTTATTGTGTCTTATTTTATCATCCTGTACAGTTTCAGCTCGATCCGAGGCCTATTTACGAAGACTTTCAATATTTGCTCCTCTATAGGACTATCCCATGTACTCAGAACCACAGTTTGCGACAACGCAAACCATGGTTTTCAAGTAGTGGCCATGTACTCAGAACCACAGTTTGCGACAACACAAACCATGGTTTTCGTACTCAGAACCACAGTTTGCGACAACGCAAACCATGGTTTTCGTACTCAGAACCACAGTTTGCGACAACGCAAACCATGGTTTTCAAGTAGTGGACTATAGCCCATGTACTCAGAACCACAGTTTGCGACAACGCAAACCATGGTTTTCGTACTCAGAACCACAGTTTGCGACAACGCAAACCATGGTTTTTATTAGGGTTGGGGTTAAATACAACCAGATATTGCGTTATCTCAATCTATGGTTTTGTTTCGAACACCATATTTTGCGATGAATCAATGTCGCAAAAATATGGTTTTGGAGTAAGAGTCACATTTTGCGATATTTCAAACTGTGGTTATCTTTTTTAACCACAGTTTGCGATATCGCAAAATATGACTTTTCAAAACCTAGTTTATAACTGAAAATCATATATGTGATGCAGTATATTCATATATACCTAGTTCTTTCTCTCTCTTGAATTTGTGCTAAACGTATGAAAACCACAGTTTGCGCTGACGCAAACTATGTCTCACATCAAGACCATAGTTTGCGTTGTTGCAATCTGTGGTGTGAATCAATGTACCGCTTACCAGTCACATGGAACATTAGTTCGTTACCCGTATTTCACAAAATATTAGAAGGTAAATTAATTGGAGATTGGATACACAATAAAGTTTTGAAAGGTTACTTTAGTTATTAGTATAATAAAATATATTGATTGTTGATTCGAAATGGCGCATCCACAGCTGTGAACTTTTCACTGAGTTTTCCGGCACCGAATTGAAAACAACTTTTTGCTGTTTTATTTAGTCTGACGCTCCAGTGCTTGTACATAGAAATGCAATCAGTCTTCAGCAGTCGCCAAGTTGAACTTCAACTGAATTTTTCGTCGAAAAAAAAAAACAATGAAACCACCAGCAATCATTAATTGTCGTTGTGTATTACTTCAAATGTATTGATTTGATACGGATATTATGTTGGGTAATTGTATCAATTGTATACGGTACACAGGGTCTCACTATGGGCATTGTCTAAATATGCACAAGCAATATCTATAATTCAGATCAAATTTTAAATTATGTCAGTTAAAATTTGTGTATAAATAAATTATTTTTATAATAATATATGCACTTGTCAGAACTTTTCTCATTAATCTGATTGGGTAAAAATGGTGAAAAAATAATCATTCAATAATATTAATGTAAAAAATACTCAGTTTTAACGGTTGAGGGTACGGAAGCTTCTAGCGAGTTATTGAAAGTACGACGTTTCTCTGTGCGGACACACCTGTAAGCGGACAGCTACCCCCCCCCCAAAAAAAAAATGTTTCAACTCTCAGTCAAACTCACAGGCAGCCCAACGAGATTCGTTGACGATTTGAGCTTCCTGTGCTTATTGTTTTGACGTTTCTAACAGTAGTGAATAGTACAGTGGTCGTCTTACCTTTTAGGGGTTCAGATCCTTGATTTGGTACCTCTTAGGGTGTCACAAAGTAAAAGGACCACAGGAGACTAAGCCGGTACTATTTAGGGTGTTTGTCAGTAAATAAGTAGACTGATTCCATAAGTCGCTGTTTTCGCTCTTTTACCCTGGAGGTCGCTCGAAAGTCAGAATCGACAAAGTTGTAGCGTTTGTCACTAATTTAGAGTTGGTACCTTTTAGGGGTAAAAATTATTTGTTGCCACACCCACCTGAACAAGACCTTTTAGGGTCATTTTCAAAATTTCCGACGAGCATATATATCCCAACCACTCTATATATGCCCCTCCCCCCCGGGTCAATAGTACCGTAGTTCTATATTGAAAACTGATCAGGTTTACCTCAATAAAATGAAAACTATTTTTTCAGGTGTTGTTTACTGTGTCTTACTTTATACTCTTGCAAAAGTTTCAGCGCGATCCTAGGATTATTGAACGATATTTTTTAAAGTTTGGAATAACCTGAGTTATGCGGAGGAGAGGCGAGGGGAAAAGGGGTGGGGAAGGAGTTTTGGTCCGGCCAGAAGTACATAACTCGCTAATCTGATGTATGACAGATCTATTATACAGATGGACACTTCTAGTTATCAGAAGTACATAACTAGAAGTGTCCATCTGTATAATAGATCTGTCATACATCAGATTAGCGAGTGAGCTATTTTTAGAACTGAGTTCAAGCGCGCGCTCGATGGTGTGTTGTGGCGTTGGCAACAGCGCGCGCATTTCACTGCTAAAATGTATTCAAAAAACCAGTCAAATCCTCTTCTGTTTTGTCATTTTTCTTGCTCCTTCATGATCAAAAATGCATGAAATTTCAAACTTTTGACTGATTAGTTGAAGTCCAATTACAATTAATCCGTAACAAGCAAAATCATAAAACAACAATGATATTTCTATTTATTCTCAGTAGAATTAAACTTTTCTTGACACTCAGCTACTATCCACATTGATAAGCATCAAAACTATGCATTTTTGTTCACGAAGGAGCAAGAAAACTGGCAAAACAGAAGAGGATTTGACTGGTTTTTGAAAACATTTTAGCAGTGAAATGCGCGCGCGCTGTTGCCAACGCCACAACACATCATCGAGCGCGCGCTTGAACTCAGTTCTAAAAATAGCTCACTCGCTAATCTGATGTATGACAGATCTATTATACAGATGGACACTTCTAGTTAAGTACTTCTGGTCCGGCCCATTACATAAAAATCGGAAAGGTTGGAGACTCAAACCAAATCAGTCCACAGGCAGCCCAAGCAATAGACTTCTGGAGGCCTTTTATGAAGAAAATTTTTATTTCAATAAATTCTATTAAAACTTATCTGAGTTGTTTATTGTGTCTTACTTTATCATCCTGTACAGTTTCAGCTCGATCCGAGGCCTATTTACGAAGATTTTCAATATCTGCTCCTCTCCACATGAATATGTGGAAGGCTGGAGACTCGGACTCATCCTCAACCGCTATATTCGCCAGGAAAAAATATATATATGCCCATTTCAACGCTTGTCTCGCTACAATACCTACAGATATGTTTAGACCGATAATCCCTCCATCAGGCAGTGATTTCAAAATTGTCATCAAACCAAATATTCCTCGAGAAATCCGTGGTTTTAAACCGAAGTTTTGAAATCTTTTGAGGCTTGTGATCGCTGGGGTTCAAATGGGGTTTGAAGTGGGAGTGAATTGCACGTAGCTGATTGGACAGAATTATCACCTGACTAGTGCGAAAAGCACGCTCCCCACTGGGCCACAGGAATAATTTTAAAACAATTCTGTAGGTATTTTAGGCATAATTGCTTGAAATTTGCTCGAATTTACCTGCGAAAACTAACCAAAAACAACAACCGGCGTACGAGGTTTTCCCTAGTCATCGCTTGCTGTCGTGTTTGGCTTGTTTAGGACAATTGATGAACAACAATCTTCCCCGCTATACCCTGGTAAGTCTAATGTTGTTTTTAAAATTATTCCTGTGGGCCCAGTGGGGAGCGTGCTTTTTCGCACTAGTCAGGTGATAATTCTGTCCAATCAGCTACGTGCAATTCACTCCCACTTCAAACCCCATTTGAACCCCAGCGATCACAAGCCTCAAAAGATTTCAAAAACTTCGGTTTAAAACCACGGATTTCTCGAGGAATATTTGGTTTGATGACAATTGAAATCACTGCCTGATGGAGGGATTATCGGTCTAAACATATCTGTAGGTATTGTAGCGAGACAAGCGTTTGAAATGGGTATATATATATTTTTTCCTGGCGAATATAGTGGTTGAGATGAGTCCGAGTCTCCAGCCTTCCACATATTCATGTGGAGAGGAGCAGATATTGAAAATCTTCGTAAATAGGCCTCGGGATCGAGCTGAAACTGTACAGGATGATAAAGTAAGACACAATAAACAACTCAGATAAGTTTTAATAGAATTTATTGAAATAAAAAATTTTCTTCATAAAAGGCCTCCAGAAGTCTATTGATTGGGCTGCCTGTGATCAGTCATAGTCAATTATGTACCGTCGCCAGAAAATGCCCGTGTTTTTCCACTTGTATCGCCAAAAGAACCTCCAGAAATGGAAAGGTCAACTATTTTCCCTAGGTTGTGGCTTTCAATTGTCTCTGAAATCAAACGTACCTCGAATAATTTGCGTGATCTTAAACCGAATAAAATAGCTTTCTTCCG